>JAHWFP010234896.1:42757-65153 GCA_023313725.1 Lithobius niger
TAAAAAAAGGAGTTGAGCAACATTGACGACGAGGGGGGGAGGGGGTTGAAAATGGCCAATTTCTTGATGAAGTAATACTTGAACGTAATTCATGTTGGCGAAATGGAAAATTTACGATTCAGCTCAATACAGAGTCGATTTATTACAAATCTTTCCATTTTTCCACAAATTAGTTTAATTTCTACAGAACTTTTAAGGTAAAATTCTTGATGAGGTGAAGAGTATTTTTTTACACTCTTTATTACCACACAGAATTTTACTTATTAGAATTTTAAAATAATGTAATTACTAATTAGATTGAGATACTTATGGCCCGCCAGTTTTGAAATTATTAGGAATGCTTAAAAGGAGCCAACTAAGTGTGTCGTACGGAACAAGCCATTACGGCTACGCAATCATGCTGGTTGGATGGGAAACATGAAAGTAGGCCTAAGTAAAATTTCTGTTTAATAGTGTGAACTGCTAATGTCAACAAAAATGGCAGCGGTTATCGTATAAATAATGTAAAAAACTAGCAGTGCTCGGATGTAGAGATGCACTGATGTTGGCATCGGCCATCGGAAATCGGCCATTTTTGGCTACATCGGTCATCGGAACATCGGCATCGGTTTTAGGCAGCAGATGTTAAAACATCGGAAATCCACAAATTTATAAATCATTTTGTGACAGATGTGCTAACAATTAATTTCTGAGACTAAATTGTAAGCCTACAGACAATTTTAGTTTTATTTCTGAAATCCTCTTAATTATTTTTGACTCGATGAAAAATGTAACTTAGTTTCATTTTACTTTCTTAAACATCCGACCACAAGTTATCGGAATCTGATATCGGCCGATGTTTTTTCAACATCGGAATCGGCATTTGAGCACATCGGTGCATCCCTACCCGGATGTCCGGTCATGACAAATCAACTGAAAGTCGATGATGGAGTAATGGTGTAATCATGTAATTTCATCAGATTTGAACCAGCAATGAGCTGAACCAGCAATGAGCTGCAGAATGAACTGCTACAGCATGAACCACGACCTCCTTCAGCAGGAAGCAACTCTCCCTCTCCAAGAGAAGCTTAGCCTAGGGGCTTTACAGAGAGGCAAGTGCTAGATGCACGTGTTGCACAGATGGACCAGGAAGTCATGGTGACGGTCTTGGGGATGGCAACCATGGCAGTAATACGATAAAATGGTAAGCAACAATAGTCGACTAAATGTTCACTTATTGATTACCACCTGCTAAAATGGATAGTTTCATGGTCATTTTGTGTGCGACTTGAAAACGAAGTAAAGTGCAAAGGTGTTGGTCAACTTAAAGACTCTTGTAGCAAACCAGAAAGTAGAAATAAATCAATAAACAAACATATAGTCACACACAAAAAAAGCAATCAATACACCAAACAACAGGACAAAACAAGTGAGCAATAGCAGCTTTTGATGAATGCTGTACGATTGCTGGAACGACATAATTGGAAAAATACATAGGAAACAAACATACCCAGTAAAACAAAATACACACCGAAACAAAATGCATACACTACTCCACAATTATTGCACAACATAGGCTAACCTATTTTAATAAGAAGAGGAGCAAATATAAAACTTAAGGGAGTACGGTCCCGTAATTTACACTGTCCTGCTAATTCACGAGTATTACAGGAACGTGTTAGTATAGGTCGCCATGTGTCCGAGACAATTTGGGGAGCGAGTCACAATGTTGTGTCTAACTTTAGGCCCACTGTGTTTTAACAATACGTGTATAACTTGGAACGCACTGTCAAAGTCAGGGAACCAAGGTTTCTACGATTCTTCGCAGAAAATTAATTGCACAGATTTTCAGAACTTTGCATCGCAGAATGACGCATATTTTGGACAATAGTCAGCATCTATAGCTAAAATACTCCAGTTTATCATCTGCTCTCACGTTTGCCCAAAACTTGGACGACAAAAACAAGCAAAAGAAACATATAACCAACAAGTTTCCGCACAGAATTTACATTATTTGTTGAAAAGGAGCATCAAACTTGCAGCAGTTTTGTTTTGCCACAGCAGAAACCTACTCTCTGATCAAAGTATAATAAAAAAAAATCAATAAATGAACAATAAATTTTTCGTAATAGTTGACTCAGCGAAAAATATTTATGCCTACATCTATGCTGACATGAAACACACATACGGCTCGAATTACCTGGAAGCAACAGAGTATTTGACTCCCATAAACTCTCGAACAGCACCCCGCTCATACCCTATGCCTCATCCACCCCCCCCCCCCCTCATACCCTATGGTAGCTGCTAAAATTTGCTCTCACTAAACAAATGATGGAGTTCTTTACGGTGAAAAATTACAATATTTTTTGAGATTATGTCCAACTCGATTCACACTCATATTCATCTAGTTAAGATATTAGATCTTTAAAACTTGATCTCACAATATCTTGCGAATTTTCGACAGCTTTAGCAAGTTTGGTGGTATAACTGCTTCACATCTGTCTTCCTTGGGCACCAAGTTTCAGGCCGTTCTCCGTCTCCAACTACGTCTTCGTTTTGAATAACGGCGTCTGCTGTTGTTGAACACACCAGAAAGCACAAGAAGTTAATGAATCTACAAGGGCCATCAAATCCCACCATTAGCCATTTAATAAGCAGAGAGGTTAGCGCTCACCTAGAAACGCATTGGAACAACATCGTAAATACGAGCGGCTATGCCGTTATTCAAAACACAAAACGAAGACGTAGTTGGAGACAGAGAACGGACTGAAACTTAGTGCCCGTGGAAGACAGACGTGAAGCAGTTATACCACCAAACTTGCTAAAGCTGTCAAAAATTTGCAAGATATTGTGAGATCGAGTTTTAAAGATCTAATAACTAGGTGAAGATGAGTGTGAATCGAGTTGGACATAAAGTCTCAGAAAATATTGCTCTCACTAAAACACAAAAGTGAGTTTTGGAAAATATAATCCACTTCTTGTAGCCCTGAGCAACTTGTCGAAGGACACGTTTTGTTTTTTTCAAAGCACTAAGTCAGTCAGCGATAGTTAATGAAGTAACTAACAAGATCAACAACAGCAACAGCAGCGAATAGTAATGGCAAGCAAGTATCTCTAAGCAGCTATTTTTAGGAGAGTGATTTTGGGGTTGCTTTTGGGTTAAGCAGCTTAAATATCGCTGACTTCACCACTGCCTAACTTTACGTGTTTGTATATAGGGCTGGTACTTTCCGGTTTTTTAGATATCCGTTTAACCGGTTTTTTTTCCGGTCGGTTACACGAAAACCGTTTTTACGTTTTCAAGAGAAAAAAAAAAACAGCCAAAAAATTTCACACCTGCGTTCACCAGGAAATATTCTTAAAAAACAAGCTGGAAAAAATATGATTTAGGCCTTGGTAAAACAAGCACAATTATTGACTACATGTTGCATTTTGGGATTTATACTAGAAGAAAGTTGAAGTTGATAAATTTAAGTATTTACTTTATCAAGACTTTATGTAGTTTTACAATTTTTACACGATGGCTTAGGCCTATATATTTACGACAACGTAAGCCAAAAACAAAACAAAATGTAACACAACGTTTTCGTTATTAATGTGCCATTCATTTCAAATAATGAGCCAGAAAAATTAGCATGTTTGCGTTTTCGGGTAGCAACGCATTTCGTTTACGTGTTACGACGCCGCTTCCCCGCCGCTCGCGCTACGTGTAGACGAGTCCACTTCTCCACGACGCGGGGAGGGCAGATGCAGGCCAGCTTGTACTTAACTGCCTCGTGTACGCGCTGACGATCAGCAGTTTGCAGCTTCGATGGGACAACAAGCCCATGCGGATTATTTGTTAATAAGCTGCTCCCTATCCTCCCCGGTTTTCTACTTTCACTGATTTTGAGTGTTTGGATTAGTAGGCCTAAATGATGCCACTTGGGTATTTTTTGGCTCGTTCGCCGCGGGTTTTGAATGGTGCCCGCATCAAACGTTTTTCGGATATGAGTTTTATAATCCGTGTAACCGAACGTGGAACGGTTTCCGGTTAACCGTGTAACCGATCCCAGCCCTATTTGTATATTATATTATTCTTTGCTCATGTCTAGCAGCAGTGCCGTTCAAAAATGTCTTTTCTAAGGTATACAACAACTAAGATGTAGGTTTGATTAGTCCAACTGCGACAAAGACAACGCCCATACGCATTACAGTGCAAAGCACAAAGTATACAGGTTACAGGAATAAATATTTATTATGGTATGAAATTTTATTTAATGCTTAGTTTTATTAAATTTACTGTTACCATTATTCTTCGTATTATGATGCAGCAAACGTTTGAGCAAACTTGGCATTCAAGAGCTGTGTTGATTGCGCTCACCTACCTACTTGTGTAATGAAAGATACATCCGCAAAAAAATTCTAATTCAAGGCCTGAACATGCACGCTGAAGGGACATCGAGTGATGATAAGTGTGAGGATTTCCCGCATACTATATCAATGCGGAGATGAAGAAGGCTTGGCACCGATCTGTAAGGAAGAAGGCAGCTCGAGCGGGGGACGTATCTAAGTCAGATGACAGACCAGTAGAGGTGCTGACGTACGTACCAGGACGAAGCGAGAGAGTGCAACGTGCGTTCACAGAGAATTGAGTCAAGTGCTTCTTGAGATACCCTCCCAACCTCAAAAATCTGCTGCGGAATCCACATTCTAAGGAGGCCGTGCCCTCCTCCCCCAACCCCCTCGCCTCTCGTGGCACCCAGGCTATTCAACATACTCATTATCCCACCCGCCAGAAGTGCAGGAGCCCACCTGAGGCAAATGGTTGTGAGTACTCCGTCTACCCTCCCCTTCCCTTTCACCTGCAGAGCACTCGCCTCCACATCTGGGCCGAAGGAGTGGTGTGGTCTACTGTGTCCCATGCGGCCAATGCAAAGCCGTTTACATTGGCGAGACCAAGAGACTGTTACTCGAGAGGATCAGCGAACACATTGCAGCGGTAAAGAGGGGAGACACCCTCAACGGCATCGCCCAGCATGTAAAACACCAGGAGCACCAAATTGCATGGAATTCCACGACAGTTTTGCTTTCCTCCAATTTTCTCCAAGGAGGGCATCTGAGGGCCCTTGAATCTTTGGTCATTCTTCGTTTCAAGAGCAAGAA
The DNA here is from genome assembly GCA_023313725.1 of Lithobius niger. Taxonomy (NCBI): domain Eukaryota; kingdom Metazoa; phylum Arthropoda; class Chilopoda; order Lithobiomorpha; family Lithobiidae; genus Lithobius; species Lithobius niger. The sequence goes on from JAHWFP010234896.1 coordinate 47,882, forward strand.
GATTCCACTCATGAACCTGACTGGTGCCTCCAACGTCTTAATGAAACAATCAGTAGGTTCTGATGTGAAAGCCAAGCTTGACGACAAGCAGTGGTGTTTCTGTACGTAAATGTATATAGATCAGTGGTTCTCTCACTGACGCGTCATCTGCTCGAAAGTGGCCAAAACCATGTAACGTTCGTGTCTAATTTTGGGCTTCGTGGCATTCTGATGAAGGTGAACGGCCTCAAGTATTCACCGAAAATTTAATGAGGAAACTTTTGGTAGTTCTTGCTGAACTGGTGAAATTTCCTGAAGGTGGAATTGTGTTATTCTTCTTGATTCATCGTGATGTTGACAATAAACCACTGTAAACGGCGGTTGCCGATCTTTCGATTGTCAGTTTCAACTGTGGGTTACTCTGCGCGCGTACAATATTGCTACATCAGCACTGTACTAAAATGTGCACTCATTATAATGTTTGGGCACCCACATTCCTTCAAGTTTTACATTTTCTCTTGTTACTACCAAAATAACACTTACAGAAATAAAAATAAAAAATATACTAAGCAGATACACAATGTAAGCCTCGATGTACAATTTTTTTTCTTTGGCAGTGAGCGCTCACTACTGTACTACATACTACTATCCTAGTACTGTAATACAACAATTATTTTTTTAAATGTAGTTCCCCTACGTGGCAACACTAAATATTTGAGGGACAGTTTAGACCAACACTCGTGTACAAAATAGCACCAAACATGAAATACATGTACTTTTAATGCAGCGTAAATTACGTATTAAACGCCCACGGCCCACAGCAGCAAATTCGACAAGAAATCGGGGAGGATGTTAAATCAAAAATTAATTCATTTTATAACTTACTGCTGTCCAGAGAAGGAGTTTATTCCATCGTGTAAAAGTTGGCAATTATGCGATTATACATGAACGTGATCTGGATTCGATCTAGTATTTATTCTCATTTGTTTACAAACTTAAGGTTATTTGATTGTTACTCCTCCAACGATGAACTAAGTTTTAACCACAAAATCCTTCTCCCAACGTTGAACTAAGTTTTAACCAGCACAATCCTTCGTAACTACAGGATTTGAGGCGACTACATGCTCAAACGGCAGCTAAAGTTCTTCCATTGAGTTCCACTCAGAAGAGAATGAAGGCTGCACCAAGCAGGTTTTTTCATACCGAGCCGATGTCACCGAACCGATTGATTTCAAAATGACTTACTTGCCAAGCCGAACTATCGAGTATTGTCTAGAAAGAAAATAACCTCTCGAAAACAAAGATCGATCCCTAATGTAGGACAGAGGACACAGATTATCCTACAGTATTGTATTTAGAAAAAAAATGTTTCGTTTTATTAGAATATTTACTTCCTTTCAGTCTTGGGGAAGGTACTGCTTAAAAGATCACCAATTTCCAGCTTACACAAAAACTTTCGGAAAGTAGTGGCACTAACGCAAGGTAATTCCCGATTGTGAATTACATCGGATGGTCAGTTCTCAAGACCTTGGCTGGTGATTTATTTTGAGCAAAATTAAAATAGGAACCCGCAAAAGTTGAGTGAAGTGAAATTTGTAAGAGAGGTGAGCTTTCTTGCACACGTTATCCAGCAAGCTTCGAGTGAAGTTGTCGGCTAGTTTGAAATAGTTTGAATGCCACAATCTGAGCAGAAAGAAAACAATTTAAACTATATAGGTTACTTAGTTTTTAACAGAAAAAAAAATACAAGCCTAGTCGCCGGTGACTTTTTGGACTTGTATAAAATGATCGAAAACCAAAACATTTGTTTTCCATGGCCCAAGACAATCCCACGTAATGTCGTAGTTTTTCGACACCTGTCACAGAAGCACCTAAAAAATGCAAAACTCAACCATAAAATATCTGATTGAACCAGTAGCATGGTGGCTTTCCTGAACTGCTAGTTTCTGCATCGTTTATGTGGTGGAAATAAAGCTATGCCAACACATTTCACTTCTCTCCACGAACACAAAATTTGGAAGAAGGCAAGCCTGTAGCAAGCTATTAGCAGTGCAGTAGATTGCGTAAATAATTTTCTTTGGTCATATAACAAATTCCAAGAAAGAATGTACTGTTAATCAACACACAAAAAAAACAATTTGGTTCTAAGGTGCAGTTAAATGCTTGCTTTTTAATTTTTTTTTACCAACCTAAAGTCCCGAAAAACAAGCTGTATGAATTATCAAAAGATTTCAAACTGAAACTAAGTACTGTATATTAATTATTAACATCATTATCAATGCCAACTAATAAGATAATTAACGTTTTACAGAAAGTTAACCTCTATTTTGATCAGCTTTGATTTTTTCCACTTTCACAGCCTTTTAAATTTGGATACTGCTGGTCAATTGTTGGTTGCAGTGTCACTAAACTCTCATAACCGAACAGCACACAGCAACTTACCCAAAACATGCTTCAGTCAGTTTGTACTAAACACATCTTTGATGAACCCTCCTGTTGCACTAGTCAACTTGCAGATAATCGCCGTTTCATCACAAACATGAAATTTTACTGATAACACAAGCTTGTCCCTTTTCAAGGTTTTGGCTCACTCTGAGGCACTTGCAGAAGACAACGCCCTTCATTAGCATACACTGCCACTGGCTGATGTATTGTTGTTGTGGGTAATGCAGTCCGTTTCGGACGGAAGGGAAAACTAGAAGATTCACCAAACATGCTCATTGCCCGATTTTGGGGAAACCTGTGTGCCTCAGACATTACTTGCGGGTGCCTCCAAGCGTCTATTACATGCCCATCATCAAAGCTCCTATTTTGACTATGATAATAATCGTAGTGCAACGACAACGACAATTCAGGCTGGAGGAATGCATTAGGTTGTTGCAAAGAGTATGTGTCAGTCCAACGATAGCCAAAACCTTGAATGGGCTGTTCTTGGCGCAACCGTACGGGGAATGGCTTTTCAACAGTTGAGCGAGGCAGTAACCCAGGTACAGGCCGAAAAACGCCACCATTTACTTTCTGGATGGGATAATGTGGTTGCTGCTGCTGCTGCACTTTAGTATCTTCACCAATGGCAGGGGGTCGGTCATGAACTTTGCCCTGTGCCTGCATGAGAACGGTTTTAAACTTCCTGAATGTACTTGGATCTTCATTAATAAATTTTGTGACGATCCCCTCCAGTTTTTCGATCCACTTGACATGCTTGAATTCAATCAGTCTCTTTACAGAAAAAGAAGAAAAAAAAACCTACATTAGCAACATATAGCAGGGCTCGAAATGCTTTCTTTTCTGCTGGCTCGCAAAGCTGATAGATACATTCTAATTATAGACATAGCATACTCTTTTATAAATTGTTCTTATTGGAAAAAATGTTTACCTTTATTACGTCATCAAAACATCTTTGGTCCATTCGGGCCCAATGCGTTATTGGCAATTTAGCTAACAAATTTAGTGCCTGGCCAAAACAACTGCGATGTTTCGCCACCGAATCCAAAGCTAAGTTAATGTCCAAACTGTCGATAGGCTTCCAACAGCGGTGAGTGTACGCCATTTTAACAAAATGCCAGTAAAGAGGCCAATGTTGGAATACTTCCAGCCATTTCACCACACATTTGAGCATTTCAAAGTTTACGTCGACTGTGTGGGCTTTTATGTATCTACACAGATCTAGGTAAGGCAGGTGGTGCTCTGGGGGCTCAAAGAGGAACTTCAATTCAGAAATCAACTCGCCATCCGTTATCCCAAACCTGATGATGTCTTTTATAATCAGCTTTGCATTCGGTACGGATCGTTTCGATACGTAGAAATTCAGCAATGTTCCCACCTGTAAAACAGAACATATTTTAGAAAGAAGTAAGAAAAAGGAGAAAGTAGAAATAGAAAGGAGTCTCACCTTCTTATTAGGAGTAAGGTGGTCAGGATTTGTACAGTACGATCATCATGATCATTGCTACAATGCATTTATTCGTACTTAAGTTCGTTTAACTTGCCAATCTTAGCCACAATCTTAGAAAAGGGCTTTCTTACAAAAAATAACAGTTCACAAAAATGAAAACTAAGAAATCAGAAATTCTTCTTTGATGTTCTATAACATGGATTTTACAGTTAAAGGGCAAATAATATGATTTGCTTTTGTTTATTACTATAATAGGCATTGTTTAACGCTTAAATACAAATAGAACAATTCAAATCCATTCACATACTGCATTTTATTACCATTTCTTGCCACTAGATGTCGTTGCAATCGATTAATTTCTTTAATTCGCTATAACCGTACAGCAGGGTACGATCATAGTAATGTACAAAAAGAAACCACTGCTACAACGAGCAGTGGTGTTAGTCCAGCGATGACATAATCAGCCATCCTCTGAACATGCTCACGAAGCTGTATTTTGCGGTTCTTCACGTCGTGATGAGTCTGGATCGCTAGCCATCTGTCACACGTCAGAAGACCTCGCAAAAAAACTGCCCTTTCAATTGTCTGCCCCCATCCAGCAAAAACCTCCACAGCACGCTTTGACCAACTGTTTATTTGAGGCAAGGACCGAAAGCCATAGGGAATCCTATTTGAGAAGCAGCGAGAGCTCCAGCGTTAACATTACACTGTTGCAGCAAGATTATGTGTTTTCCTTGGAAGGAATTGGGCCCTCTTCACTGCGCCATGGTACAGTTTCGACAGAAAGTAAATTTACAAAACTCAGAATTACTGTTATAGTGAGACAAGCGTCAACAAAGGCATGTACGTGCCTTGGTGTCTGCTGATGCACGATATTTGCTTGGGTTCAACAATGCCGTAATGTAACAATGCCTTTTCTTCGCTATAACGACATTACGTTTGTAAATTTACTTTCTGCCGGAACTGTACATAATGGATAGCTCTCTCACGGCGGCCGGCCGGAAGCTGGAGACAGGACCACCGGCCACTGGCCATTTCAGAAGCTGTACCTTGCACTCCTCAGCAAAACTAAAGGTATGCAACACCACGTCCGCTTCCTTGTCAAGTTCAGCCCTGACCTTCCTCATGTGCCCATTGACAGACAGGTATGCAGTGAGTTCAACGCCCAGGTACCGTATTGAACTGGCCCAGGCAAGATTAACGTTCGTAACATGTAGTGGGGCAACCTCGCTGTCATCCCCTGCAAACACCATGCCGATCGATTTTGGTCATGCTGAATATCAGTCGGACTTTACAAGTCGTGTAAACGAGTCTGTTGAGGACATATTACAAGGCTCTCCTGCTGTACCGTTCACCCACAGCCAGTCTCTTAAGCTCTTACAGACAGTAGAGAAATGACGAAAGTGCCTTCTTGTAAAACTCCATAAGTGGGCCTGAAGAGGGCAGAGAGCAAGCCATCCCAGGCCACTTGTTTGAAACATGTACTGCTCAAAAATTTCCCCAGTTTAACTTGATGTAGGCCTGGACCACAATGTAGTCGGCCACCTATGTAAACAACAGCAGTAGCGGTAATGCTTTTTGCTGCCAAAACTTAGATAATGGACGGCGGTGGCATTCATGGGTGTCATACAACCGCGCAAAACCCCATAGCACTAGACAAGAATCATCATAAACCAGCCACATTTCATGCACAAAATATCAATCACACAAATCCCAAAGGTTCTGGGGACATTGCCACACATAAAAAGCACGTGCGTGACAAAGAAGCTAACCTAAACAGCATGAAAGAAACAGTTCTGCAAAGCTACCAACAAAGTCCAAATTTTGGTTCGGAGCGCCACTTGTGTGGAGATTCCCTGCAGTAACGTGTAGAGGATTGCCTCACTCCCGGAATAACTCAGTAGAAGCCGTTATTTGGCATCAAATGGCGGTTTACTGTTGACATCGTGCTTACAGTTTTGTAACAATGCGTTGCTCGGCCATCGCATACACCAAGAGATGCGGGAACGCGTCAGTGTCTCTGTCATCCTTAATGAGCAGTGCTACCGCCGTACGGCAATCAAGCGAAACAAACGAGTGCGAGCTAGGGCTCACCAAGACTCCTGACAATTCAAGTGCTTTATCAATATAAAGGATACTGTTATAGACGGAAAATAATGCAGCAGTTTCAACTGATCTTTCCGATTAACAAGAATATAAACAGTACTAGTAATGGTTTAAAAAGATGTAATGGCCAAATACTCACCATCTCTTGTACGCATCCAAGACTGCTCGCTTTTTTAAAGGAAGCTATTTCAATGATGAAATGAGCCCATCTGAGTCTTGGGTGTTCAGCAGTTGGACATTCTTTCAAGATGGTTTTCATGGTAAAAAGAAGTTCCTCTTCACACATATAGAAGCAATCTTTAGCCTGTAAGCCACAAATTGGACAACTTACTTAATTTAACTTTAATCAGGTTAACTCGCCGCAACGGGCATTACATAACCATCCAACAGAGTCAAGAACAGATAATAAAAAAAAAAACACAGACTAAAAACAATAACAAGACAAGAATCGAAACACCATCAGCCAACAACACAGCGACTAGTTGTAGAAGAAAAGTGTACTCTCCTCACGGCTCTTAAAATGATTCTCAAAGTTGTTCTTAAACTTGTTCACACTCGATAACAGTACCACAACTTCAGGCAAACTGTTCCAGATAAAAAAGGACTCGCGCAAAGAAAGTTTGTCGTGCCCACTCATGGGAATGATGAGTGTTCCAGTTTCTTGGCGTGACCCCTTGTAGCTGTAACCGTAGATAGCCTAAATCTCGACTTAAGGTACTCTCTGCCAAAAACCATACAAAGAATCTTGAAAAGAGTAATAACCCACCCCTCTTGAGTACCTCCAACACAGAGATGGAATCTTAAGTTTACGTAACCGTTGTTCATATGACAGATTCCAACAACCTTCTTGGTGAAACGGCGTTGAATCCTTTCCAGTGCTCGAAGATGCTTAATGTGATACGGCTTCCAAAGGTTGACTGCATATTCTAAACTGGTACACACCAAATCCAGATAAACGTTTGAGAAAGAACACTTTCTGTCTAGACGAAATTGTCTTAGCAATGACTGCTGCCACCTCATTAGCTTTTCCAATAGCTCTTGCCACATGTTTAGTGAACTGTAGCTTGTCGTCCACAAGAACCCCGAGGTCCATTACTTGCAAAAGGGTAGACAAGGGTTTAGGCCCCCCCCCCCCCCCATAACTAAGGTGTGCCCGTACTGTAAAAACCCAAGTGTATGACCACTGATTTTTCTGGGTGCATTTCCATTTTCCACGTGGTACACCGATTGTACATCTTGTCGAGATCCATCTGAATTTTCTGTCTGCTACGGAGGTCATTTGCAACTACTTGCATTGTAGTGTCATCAGCAAACTTTTTTTATCAGCCTCACGGCGTCTTTACCGAAATCGTTAAAATACAGCAAGCACAATAACTGAAGACCATATCAGAATGGAAAGTGAACACCTCCTCACTTGTACACAGTTGACACAATTTTCAAACACAAAAGTCACTACTCGGCAGTATCAGCGAATTTTCAACAAACTAAGAAAGAGATGATAAACTATTGCTGCGTTCGTCTTCTTCCGGCCAAAGTCAGGTGCAGTTTGTTTGTTATCTACATCCCGTTGTAGGCGTTTTAGTTTGAACTCGGCGGGCGCGGCATCTATTCGGCACCACTGGTGTTCCCCACTTCTGTACGAGCTGTCTAGCGAGTTCAGGTTGAACCAGGTGTTGAATGTTGGGATGTGTTGGTGGTTGTAGGATCATTAGCTGCTTACCAGCTGCCAAGTAGTGCTAAATAGAGAGTGACTAACATACACAATTTGCCTATACTGCTGAGTAATGACTTTGTGTTTGAAAATTTAGTCGTTGTGTACAAGATGAATCAATTTTTTTGAACTAAATCACATAACCTATTCAAGAAATCCCCAGAAATACTTTCAAATTCAAACTACAAAAATATGCTGGGTACTTTGCGAATTTTCGATAAGGTTCATAGTCTGTGTGGTGTTATTTACGGTCTCTCCTATCTTCTTTAGACCTCCTTATATAAGCTTGCTTTTGTCTTACATTGATACTAGTGCTCCGTGTTTTTTAAATCGTGTGGAAAACATTGCAGGCGCCAGGCGGTATTTGTCGAGTGATGCCTGTTTGGCACCCGTTTGGTTCCACTTGCTCCAGAGGAGTGCTCCCAACTCGTCGCTAACGAGGAACTGGATGTTAGGGTTTGAGGGCCCCTGTACATTCTTCCCAACAGCCACACAGAGCTGAACTGCGAACGAATCAAGCCCTTTTAAATGTAAATCTCTCTTAGAATTAGACACAAGTAGTGTTGTAATTTGGTCCCATTCGATTTTACTCAAATAAGGACGCCTGAAGAAGATAGGAGAGACCGTATATAACACCACACGGACTATTAAGCCCATCGAAAATTTGCAAAATAATGAGCGTATTTTTATAGTTTGAATTTGAGCGTAGTTTTTGGTGATTTATTGTTAACGAACATTCAAAGTAAATGATGGTTAATTTTTCGCTGATAACCCACTCACCGTCCCAGAAACACATGTTTTGTGTAATTGCAGAATGCCGTAGTTTATCCTGTAGTGTTTGGTGCTCAGACTTTTAGTACTTGTTCGCATTGGTTTGATTTGGCCAAGTAATAGGTACCGTATTAGTCAGTTTCACTAATTTATCAGCGTGAACACCTATCTAAATGCCTACCTTGTTAGACTGCTTTTATCATGAAAATAGTACAGAAAGAGCACTATTATGGTATGGTCACTTAAAAAAATAAAGTTGTTTCTCAGATACAGAAAATTTTTTTGAAAAACAGTGTTGAGTAGCAAACATTATCAAAATAATTACACTCGAATGCATCACCTTACATCAACCGTATAACTGTTTTTAGGATTTAACAATGTGAATGGCTTAATAAAATGTTCATCTAGTATGTGATGAATACACTAAATTTTCAAATAAATCTAAGACTTACACAGTGGCCTTCAGGAAGACAAGTTTACATAGCCATCAAAGTCGTGAAATAAAAGTTTTGGGTTTTCGGCAATACCCGAGAAATACTTTTTTTTTAAAAAGACCGAAGCCTTATTGATGAATGGTTGAGCAAATTTCTGCTCATTATAGTAACATCCGAAACACACTAAAAAATAAGTGTACAATAGTTTCATTCTGGTCGTACAGTTATCTGTTATGGTAATTAGGATCAGCAATCGTTCACAAAAATTGACAACTGGCTTAATGGTTGATACCGGGTTCACTTGCATCTATCTTCCTGCAGTGAAGCACGGAGAAATGATTTTCACACGGTAAAGGTAAGTATATTCTAAAATGCTAGCATGTCTAATTCTAAAATGTCATTTAAGACAGTAAGAATACAGGGTATCCGTAAAATACTCTCCGATTTACAAACATCTATAAAAAGTTAAGAATGAAGCAATCATAATAGGGTTGTCAATGGGTAATTTTAGTAAAAAAAAAAAAACTACCACTAACACTCTAGCACGTGTGCTCCAGCTGTTGTACACAAGAACATTTAGCTGAGAATTTTGCGTCAAGTATTGTCAAACATTTACGAGTCACGAAACTGATACAGATAGTATTGGCTACATGTTCTTTGTACGACAAACTGGAGACCACGTAGTAGTGTTTTAATTTTTTTGTTAGTAAAACTTTTTAGAGTTTAAATGAACATGGTGCGCTATTTACCAAAATTGTCCCTTGATCGTCACAAATCAAGGTGCGAATTTTCGGTGGTCTTTTATCTTTTAGCAAGATCTCCCATCTTCCTCAGGCACTTCGAGCGTTGAACGCCTTTTGACTTGGAGAAACGGGAAGTTGGTTTGAATTTCCCGCACATGTTTGTGCTTCCAGTTTGGGAGGAGGGATAAGATGCAGCGAGCAGTAGCTCCATCTGTGGAGCTTGGGAAGAGATAGGAGGGAGGAGCGCTTTCCACTTGCAATTCAATCGTTGTGTCAATTCTGGTGTAATAATCCGATTGACATCGCAATGTGAGGCGTCTTGGTTGTTCATGAGAGATTTTTTGGCATTCTGGAAGTGATGGATGGAGATGCTTTCCAAAGCTCGAAGATGTGGCTCAGACTGTCAGATTTCTGAAGCATTGTGGTGCTCTTCCAAGCAATTATGTGATTTTGGAGATGTGGTGAGCAACAACTGCACTTCGTTTGGCTTTCCGTTTCTCCATAGCCTTCATGTGTTCTCGAACTCGGGTGCTAATTCGATGTTTGGTTTCGCCCACATAGATGGCGTCGCAGTCCGAGCACGGGATAGCATATACCGCTGCCTTGTTCTGCGGGCGGCTGCAGAGAACCTCGGGGTCATCTGAGGGGGAAGGAGGGGCAGTTGTGGTGTCCGTGGTTAGGTGTAGTGCCTGGCTCTTGGACCTAGTGTTGTATCGGTGATTGAATTGCAAGTGGAAAGCACTCTTCCCTCCTACTCTTCTCAAGCTCCACAGATGGAGCCACGTCCTGCTCGCTGCAACTTATCCCTCCTCCCAAACCGGAAGCACAAACACGTGCGGGAAATTCAAACCAACTTCCCGTTTCTCCAAGTCAAAAGGCGTTCAACGCTCGAAGTGCCTGAGGAAGGTGAGAGATCTTTCTAAAAGATAAAAGACCACCGAAAATTCGCACCTTGATTTGTGACGATCAAGGGACAATTTTGGTAAATAGCGTACCATGTTCATTTAATTTCTGTGTTACCAAGTAAAACAATGAGCCTTTCTACCTATCGTGTTTTTAGAGTTGTTCTTTCCGATGAACACAACCGCATTACGATTGCTCTTCTAGTTATTTAAATTTTGTAGACATTTTTAAATCAGGCTGTAATTTATGGATACTCTGTACCCATACTGGTAGAAAATTATTTCTCGGTTTGTTTTAAGCTCCAACCCCTTCCACTCCAGAGCCAATTTGGAAATCACTGCTCAAACACAAGGTCCTTTTGCAGTGCACGGATGCTTAACAGGGTATTGTTGCCAGGAAAACCTAATTTGGCTGTTCTTATATAGACCTAGTGATTATACATGGCGGTCCACAAAAAACTTGACGACCCAACATTTTGTTAAGTCCAGCTTTTCTAGTTAGCACCCCTCAGAACCAGGAGAGGACAGCAAATTAAACGAAGGTTTCTGTCCTCTTCTGGTTTTGAGGGGTGCTAACTAGAAAAGTTGGACTTAGAAAATGTTAGGTCGTCAGTTTTTTGTGGACCACCCTGTTAAGTACGAGAATCAAACACTAACCACAACCTTCACCAATGTCGGCCGCCAAACGGCATGGAAAATTCAGCATTTGGCGACTTTGATAGCTACTCGCTAAAATGGCTAATGATTAACAAACCCCGATGCCTAAATTGTCATATCTCGCGTGTTTGCTAGAAACAAGCGGTTTCCAGCTTTGTGTGCAGAATTACAAAGTTCTCCAACTATGTGTGCACGCCTGTTGCTAGCCCTTTTAGTTGATTAGAGAGTTAGATTAATGCAAGCAATATTTCAGCATTAAGCAGCAGTTAAAATTGCTTCTAGGTGGCAAGGAGATAATTGACAATGGCGAGTGCCACATAAATCACATTCGTAAAGGTTGACTAACCACCATGTACTTGGTTCACAGTTCTATTTAAATTTTCAGTGAAAATTCTGTTCTTCAAAAAAACGCACAAGACAGAGGGAAAAAAGGAAGATTTCACACGTTGTTGCACAAACAAAAATTCGAAAATAACGTGCATGGAGGCACAGATCACTGATCTATAAATCACCGCGTCCAAGGAGATTCCTCCTCCTGTCAAGTTCGGTTGCAAGCTAGTGGTGCACCAAGTTCTCCATACAGTCCTCCGTGTTGTGCATTTTTTTTCTTTCTGTAGAAGAAGAACGGATTTTTCTCCAAATATTTAAACAGAAATGTGAACAGAGTTCTTCTTGGTGGTTAGTGTGTGATTCTCATACGTATGTCTTTTCGAAACCATTGGTATCACTGTCTACTGGTTTTCATTAATTTGTGGAAGACCTAGTGAACTCTATTCACTCCACAATAGCAGTTGGTATACAGGGTGTTTAAAAAAAACGCTACATGTCTAATTGTTCTAAGTCATCAACCATTCCCAGTCGCTATAACCCTTATCCCTAACCTCAGTAAAGAAAGCTATTATTTGCATTTCAAATAAGAATGCAAAAGGTAACAGAAGCATGTGACAACCCTGGTTGGTGGGGGTGAAGTGGGGGACCAAAACGAACAATAAAAACCCTTAAAATAGATTTCAAGTAAAAAGAAAAAAAAACATTTATCCAGCCATCAAGCAAAATAGCTAAAATAAAGGCTTTTACAGTATTTGGATCCCAATAAAAAAGCAAAGGAAAAAATGCATGTGGCAACCCTGGTTGACAGGGGGAGGGGGGGGGGGGGCACAAACAAACAATATGTGCGTTTATTTTTTAATTTCAAATAGAAAGAAACAAAAAAAGCATTTACTTGACATTCAAATAAAATAGCTAAAATAAAAGCATTTACAATATTTGGATTTCAAACAAAAACGCAAAAGGAACGTATCCACGCCTTAAACGAAGATGATCCTGATCGACGCATTCAGTTCTGCGAGGAATTCCTAGATTTCCTTGCAGATGATCCACAGAACGTGGAACGGATATTATACTCCGATGAAGCCGCCAAGTTTCATCTGAATGGCAGAGTTACTCGTCACAACTGCATATTTTGCAGTGATAACCCACACGTCAGCATGGTGGCATTCACACCGTCACCTGGCATCAATGTTTGGGGAGGTGTATGGGCTGGGGGGGGGGGCACTGGACCATTCCTCCTTGATGGAACAATCAACGGTGCAGTATATCGTCAGCTGTTAGAAGACAGGATTTAATGCTGGACTTAATTTACGTTGTAACTGGTTCGAAACAAAATGTCAAGCGTCAGCCTTCTAGAGGTTAGCCTATCTGGCCCGGCAATGGGACGGGAAACTGTGGCAAAGTCCCCCCCCCCCCCCCAAGGGTTCCGCATACGCTTTTTCTTTTGCGTTATTTCTATTGAACTCTAGGAATTCCTCACAGAACTGAATGCGTCGATCGGGATCATCTTCGTTTAAGGCGTGGATTCGTTCCTTTAGCATTTTTATTCGAAATCCAAATACTGTAAAAGTTTTTATTTTTGCTATTTTATTTGAATGCCAAATAAATGCTTTGTTTCTTTCTATTTGAAATTAAAAAAATAAACGCACATATTGTTTATGTTGGGTTAAAGCAGCTGGAATCAAACAATGGACAAAAGGTTCCAGGAGTCAGGCCTCAACGGAGTCAAGTGGAATTGTGTGTATATTTGGTGCCACAGGGTGAAGAGATGGAATTGAGCGTTTTTATACTAACACAGTGATGGCTAAAAATGACGAGAAAGTTGACGAGATCAAGAAGAAGATGGGAGAGTGTTTCCCAAATAGAGACTTGGGCAAACTACACCATTTGTTAGGGATCAAGAGGATCATTGTGCAAGGGAAGTCATTGATAATGAAGTCAAGACAAATATTTGCAAGAGGTATTGACTACCTTCCACATGGAAAACGCACTGCCGACAGTTTCGCCACTTGATTCGACAACGACGTTAAGCAAAAGCCTGTCGCCATCGACACCTGATGAATAAAGGAAATGGAGAATGTGCCCTACAGATTACTTATTGGCTCATTGTCATACGTGGCGCAGGGAACCAGACTGGATATTTCCTACGTTGTCTCAGCACCAAGTCAATACCAGTCCAACCCAGGGGCCTGAACATTTGAAAGCTGCCAAGAGGTACTTGAAGGGAACAGCTCTCTACAAACTTTGGCAGGGAAGGACGTAGCATCATCTAAAAGCTTACGCTGATTCTGATTGGGCAGGAGATTCTGAGGAAAGAGTCTAGGTCCGGTTATTGCCTGCTACTAGGAGGATGTCCAGTCGTGTGGGCGTCATAGCTACGTCCACATTCCACAATGGAAGCTGAATACATAGCACTAGCTGTCTGTACCAGAGAGGTGCTATGAGCACGACGTCTGCTAACAGAAGTAGGACACCAGGACCTGGTTGAAGGAGCCACAACTATTTGGTGCGACAACTAAGCAGCTGTAACATGTGCCGGTGACCCTGTTCACCACACTAAATCACGACACATAGAAATCAGGTATCACATTGTCAGAGCCGCAGTGGAAGCCAAGCAGATAGTTTTGAAGTATATACCAACAGAGGCCAGAGCTGAATAAATCTGATTTATTCACAAAGCCACTTACAGGGCAAAGAACAGAAGAAATAACGAATTTGTTATCGGTAGAACCGAGAGAACTGGGTTAAGAAGAACTTAGCAGTCAAAGGACAGTTAAGCAAGTGACTCAGAAGATTCAGTTATGAAGAAGAGGAAAGACTCCCTCGCCATGGCTTCACCAAACAAGAAGCGAACCACAAGCGGGGGAATTTGTTGAAAGTGAAATCGCGGGTTGCGCGATGCACTTCCGGTTTGGCTTATAGCCATGTCCAGTCGCTGATAGAAATTTTCTGGCGCTGTCAACATGGTGATCGGCGATCGTCGAAAGTAATGGTGTCTTCGTGATCAAGACAACTGGGAAACAAGGTCCTTATGCACGATTCCTGACCGAAAAGGATCCGTCGAAGAGTGAACAATGACAGCGGTAAACTCCGATGGTCAACGCCGTAGCGTAAGCCTCATTCCATCAAGTTCAAGGTCAAAGAAGTCTGTCGGCCAGCCGCAATTAACAGGGAGTAAGCAGACGACAGACGCTTACTCCAAACCTATGTACTAGAACTGTCAATTGCCCAACTATCATATTGTGTTAGTTTTCATTTGCCTAGTAAGTAACTTCCAACTCTGCATCTGTTTAGCAATGACAGAACCCAACAAAAGCGTTAGGCGTGGTCCACCTTAAAGAAACTGACCTGAAGAAGACGCATTACTAAACACAATGGGGGAGGAGTGGCCCTAACGAGAAGTGCCCGAAATAAAATCTTAACACTAGATACCTCGAAACACATAGTGGTAGACCATACTGTGAAATTGTCAACATGTTATAAAATAACATCACAAAAACAGCAAAAATTCACAAGGACACATAAATTGTCCAGCTAATTTTCAGCCAAGTGATAGTTTTTACTTTTGGCGTGATTAACTTGTGAATACATGCTTATGCTTTATCCAAAAGTTACTCAACAAGGTAGAACATTTGGATGAAGCGTGAGCCCCAAGGCAGAATTTTCTGCCACTGTCTGCGACACCAATTGTCAGGAAAAAATTGTCTGCAGCTAATCTGTTTTTTCGTATGGCTACGAGCATATTTATTGGTTTTTACTGAATAACTTTTCAGTGCTTTATTCTATTGATCTGGCTCTTCCATCAACGGACAGGTCTCGGCGAGACGATTAAAATGGTGTATTGGAATGTCTAAATCGGTCAAAAATTGGCGAAACGGCAGAAATTTGGTCAAAACGGCCCGTTTTGTCTACGACTGAGTCAGATTATCTGCGACACAGTCGCACGTCGCACCCCTTTTTGCCTCCGGGAGCGTGAGCATGTACTCACAAATTAATTTTCATCATCCCTCAGATGTATTTGGACCCCTTTCTACATCATACTTTCGCCTACCACTTGGAAATTTGAATTCAGCTGCCTTCGTACCCTCCACTATTTACCGAGCTGTACATGATCTTCTCCCTCTAGCTGCCATTGTTTGTCTAATCATTTGCAGAGGTCCCTTCCTACCAAGTTTGCTATTTAGAGAATGCCGGTCCTTGAATGTTCATAAACTGACATCGAAAAACTAAGAAAACATGGGTGCAGTTAATAATACTTGAGAGCTGTGTAAAAGATTCCATGCAGGGACTGCGATGTCGTCTGCATTGGAGCGTGGACTAGGGTGGCACAACATATGGCGAATGTGAGAAATGACAAGGACAACAACGGCATCGCAATCCACTGCAAATCTTCAAAGTACAAGATTGACTGGGAATGTACTAGTACTGTACTCATGAATTAAAAGTGGTCAGTTTGATGAACATTCATGGACCAGCATTCCCTAAAGTAGCAAACTAGGTAGGAAGGGACCTCCACAAAAGATTTGACAAACAGTAGAAGCTAGAGGGAGAAGATCACATGCAGCCCACTAAATACCGAAGGCTACGAAGGCAGCTATATTCAAATTTCCATGTGTTTGGTGAGCGTAATGATATAGAAAGGGGTTCTAACAGCAGAAGCCTGATGAAAACTATCTGAAGGATGTTGAAAATTAGACAATGTATTGTCCTTGTTGTGAATTTTTGTGGTATGTGGTTATCGCCGGAGGAAACATCTTTACTACGATGAGAAGAGTTGGCATTTACATCTGCTGATGATGCATGCTTTTTAGCACGTTGATCTGAATGCTTTACCGATCGAGCCCAGGTTCCTTCAGAACTTTCTCGAATTCCTTGAGGGACGTTTTCGCACAAATCTCCGAACACGGGTTTGCTCTGAAATCATAAGGACGGCATATACGGCAATAATGGTGACGATCACTGGTGTGCACAGGTGTGCACAGTGCACGGTTCGGCAGCAAACATATTTAAACAAAGGTTTTAAAGACACTAACAACAAACGCGTGGCGATGCTATCGCTTCATAAAGAGGAATGTGAGCAAGAATGTGGGCGGCGAGTCCGCGACGATTAGGCGTGAACTGGTAGTGAAGGCCGTTACATGATCCATGTTTATTTTTAAAAATTTTTTAATAATGGAGTTTAGGACATACAGGTATTACTAAAACGTAAAAGTTGAAATACATTAAAAATGTAAGTATTTTAAGATAGAAGTAAAAATTCATAATATTACAGGGTTCATGTAAAAGTTATTTGAAGAATTTCTCTTAGTTCACATCCCTTGCACAATTCTACTGCTCCAAGATCAGGATGTCATCGTCCATATTATCCGAGGCATTTATGTCTCTCAGTAGCTCTTCTGGAGTGGGTAGGGGATCAAGTTGTTCTTTCGAGCTTAGGAGCTTTTCAAAGTTTAAGGTACGTTCGTTGTACCATAGGCCTTGCACAATCTTCTTCCACGAGGAGTCGAACCATGATGGTATTTTCGTGGGTGGCACTTTCGTGGGTAGCACTTTCGTGGGTGGCATTTTCGTGAGTGGCATTGTTGTGGATGGAATTGTCATGGATGGCACTGTGATGGACGGCATGGATGTGGATGGCACTGTCATGGACGACGTGGACGGCATTGTCACGGATGGTACTGTTATGGACTGCGTGGACGTGGACGGCATTTTCGTGGACGGCATTTTCGTGGACGGCATTTTCG
>JAHWFP010234896.1:65163-85310 GCA_023313725.1 Lithobius niger
CGTGGACGGCATTTTCGTGGACGGCATTTTCGTGGACGGCATTTTCGTGGACGGCATTTTCGTGGACGGCATTTTCGTTGACGGCATTTTCGAGGGTTGCTCCTTCTGTGATGGCCCATGGAAAAAAAAATACATTGGCTATATATTTTGAAATATACTGAGGATGCCAAAATATATTTCGGAATATATTTCCGAGTTACAATGTATTTTTTTTTAATTGTAATTGTTCTAAATATTTTAGGTAAATACATCTTATTTAAGTCCATGTATGGCAGAATTATAGCAGATTTTAGAGGGTATTACTAAATACTTTCATAAAATGCGTATGCTCTACTACACGGCACTGTGCTTTATACGGTATCAACACTAATATCAAAATATACATCACATGTGTCATTTATCTCAATTATAGCTTGTTAAAACAACCATGGTAAATTGATTTCCTCATGTGATTAGACTTCAGTACTAGTAGCGAAGTCTCAAAATAGCGCTTTATTGGTGCTGCTATAAAAATAATAAAATATTTCACACAGTTGCTGAATGAATGAGAGCTTATTCCACAATTATCTTATCAGGGATACATAAAATAATACATTAAAAACCATACTTCATAATATATTTCAAACAGGGGCGGATTAGGGATGCACCGAATACCAAATTTACCGAATACCGAATATACAACCAAATACTTAACTTGCCGAATACCGAATATATAACCGAATACTCAACTTGCCGAATACTGAATACCGAATATAGAACCGAATAGTTAACCTACCGAATACTGAATATTCAGCACCAAACAATTTACATATTCGGCCGAATACCAAATTATTCGGTTCTGTGCCGAATAGGCCGAATACCGAATTATTTGGCCGAATACTTAAACGAATACCTATAATTTAAACATATTTGATCATTTTTTCCTTCTTTTAGAAATGTCAGAAGACAATCCTCACAAAACAAAAACTAAATGCTTAGCTCAACGTTCTTACATTCACACAATTGCATAAAATCATACTAAAAAATATTCGGCCGAATACCAACAAATCTTAACACTACTCCGCTGAAAACCGAATATCAGTATTCGGCCAGATTCGGCCGAATACCGAATATCACTATCCGGCCAAAATCAGTATTTGGCCGAATAGTGATATTCGGTTTTCAGCCGAGTAGTATTCGAAATGGTGGATCCAGAATTCTGTGAGGGGGGGGGGGCCCCCCCCCTCTACCAAACTTTGTTGATTCCCACGAGCGATTGATTTCACTGAATGTGTAAAGCTTTTAGTCAATTTTCAGCAGAAAATTTATGAACTAAAATGCTTTAGGGTCATACATCGTGAAATAACAGAGTTACAGCGGGGGCTGTAACTGGGTATTCATGATTTATGACTAAAGCATTTTTAGGGGGGTGTGGGCCGTAACTAAAGGGATGTTTACTTTGAAGTATTGGATGCGTAATGAGTGGTAAATTTACTCAACTACATACACAACTTTAAAAACGTTGGTGCAAAATTTGGAAAGTCACTCAATCACTTGGTGTTAATAGTGCTTGAACGTTGACTTTCTTCATCAAGCTTCTTACGATTACGAGGTTTTTTTTTTTTTTAGTAGCTGAAAAAGCTCTCGCAATCGCAAGAAGCCTGATGAAGAAAGTCGACGTTCAAGCACTATTAACACCAAGTGACTGAGTGACTTTCGAAAATTTGCACCAACGTTTTTAAAGTTGTGTATATAGTTGAAGTTGGGTAAATTTACCGCTCGTTATGTGGGCCGTAGCTTTACCAAGTCTGTTAATACACGATTTACGATATAATAAAAAATCAAATCTCATAAAAAAAATGTGTTTTTAGTTAGGTAGGAGGGGGCAGCCGCACCACGCTAAATCCGCTCCTGATTTCAAAGTCTATTTGGTAATACATTTTTGAAAGTCCATGTAATTTATAACGAGACGCATTTCAAATAAATTGTAATTTTTAGGAGGTACACATTTGCAATTTTAGAATGCATTTAAATTAAAACTACACATTTCAAAGGCCTTTAAAAATAAGCCTAAACTTAAAACTACTAGTTTAGGCTAGAACATATTACTTTAAGGTGTATTTAAAAATGCATTCTGGAATGAATACACTGTACAATGCATTTACTTCACAGAGTAATGTATTTACCATTGCAGAATACAATGAAAAAAGCAATTTTTTTTTACATTGCAAAATATAGTTTGCAATGCATTGCAGAATGTATTTTTTTTTTACATTAACTTAAAAATGTATTTCTGGGTAAGGGGTATATGAGAAATGCTTTAAGATAGTCCTATTTAAAATTATATGCTGAATAACATTGTACAAACTATTTTTAAGAGGTAGTTACAAATTATATTTTGGAATACATTCTGCAATATATTTTTAATTCACAGTTGTTTTTAAGGCGGTCTTTTATTAGAGTACAGTACAAACTGAATTTCATGTATATTTAAATATAAATTCCAAAATACACTGCCCAACACATGAGGAGGAATAAAGATATTGTGGAAATTGACACAAAAACCAGTGTTCAATGATGAAGTCTTTGTTCTCGTTTTCTCTTCATATTTTTCTTCTTCTGAAGGTGAACATTGGCAGTCACACATCTTTGTACTTCCCTAGACTCCTTATTTCACCAAACATTCAAGTGGACTTTTATTAGTTCATTTGAAGATGAAAAATAAGAATACCACCACACACGAAATCAATCAATATTGTTTCGTGAGTTTTGGGGGAAAAGTTTGTTCCCCATCATCAGAAGTTGATACGGAAAACGTTGGAAATCCAAAACGTCACATGTTGGTATTCGTTAGAGCAAAACAACCACGATAGCCGCTCCGACCACTGATCTATATAGAATAATCTCCGGATAGGCTCCACTTGCAAAATCCTGGAGGCCAATTCGGAGTGACAAATTTATCAATTCCATCATAAGAAGGTTCTGTTAAATTCATGAGTGGCACCCACCTTTGGAGAACTTTTTAATGGCCAATGACTCAAGTGCTCTGAGGTGGGGTTCATGTTTGGTGTTGGATTTTAGCAATACAGAGATATTGCTCCATGTAATTCCTTTACTGCTTACAAAACTGATACTGAAACTAATCCGTTTATTACTTAACTGATAATGAAACTTCATTTTAGCGTTAGTTTAACTCCATTTAACAACACCAGATGGAGCTGTGTGATGCTTTTTGGCAGATTTCCTCAGTTTGACATAAGCGGTCACATGACCTTACCAAACGTTTGGAGGGAGCTCAGGTTTATTACGGGCCAATTCAGACATTACAAGTGTTACCCAAATGAGGGCTAGCCTTACTTGCTTACTTTGGAAGATCGTAGGAAAACCGACAGAGTCAAACTGCTCCACAAGATTATCACGGAAGCACCATTGTTGATCTTGCAGTGCGTTTAAAACGGCCCCACTACATGACCATGCAGACATGACCATGAGAATAAGCAGACTATTTGGCAACCCAGTAATGACTACTTCGTCAAACTGGAGTGGAAAATGTGGAAGTCCGAGCTATGTCCTTGAGGCCCGAATAAGTTAGCAGCTCAAGCTAACGAAAATTCGCTGGACAGAGCTGTTGTCTTGATTGTGAAAGTATGCGGTAATTTTTTCCGGCGTTTATCCCCGAATTTTGTTGATAAATTAAATTTTTTTACAGTCCTATTTTGGAGCACACGTCGAGTAGGAGGTTTTTCTTGAACTGGGAGTGACTCCACATTCTCTCTTCACACCGTTGAGTTACTGACATGACAGTTAAGACTTTATCTTGAAGGTGTTGACTCCAATGAAGTACAGCGAGACGAATGGCTCGGCATCTGAGAACGTCGATATAAAGTCCACTTTAGCCTTCTAATCATTTTCCTGAATCATTTTGATTGCCTAGGTAGGACCGCTAAACCGTTGTCAAAGTGTCCGAAAACAAAAGGGAATCGGGTGTTACATCGTGAACCGGAGCTCCCCTCAGAATGTTGGATGGATTCCTCCATCAGTCCAAGTTTTCTCTTAGCCGATTGTCTAGTTTGATACAATATTCCCAACTTGATTCTGGGATCTATTCTTCTTTCTGGAGCCAGTGGAACGGTCTTGATCTCCATTGTCCTTTGGGGAACCTGCTTTGTGATCGTGTCTATGAGGCCGATGATGGAAGCCAGCTTAAATGACTTGTCCAAGATCGTTACTTCTGCGGCAAGTTTGCTGCCAGCAACTTTGATAGTGTTCGTTGGGGCAACCTCTTTGTTTTTCTGCTTGGACAAAGAATGAATTGGTTTAGTGCCGGTACATGGCGGCACTGCCAGCTTCGAAACGGTCAGTTTGATGGTTTTTCACAAATAGAAAAAGTAGCACTACTGTAAATTGCGAAAACATGTCCTTTAATTCGCTGAACGTTTCGTCGATCCGAGAGGAAAAGTTTTTGAAAGCTTTGCTTCCATGGCGTCCATTGAGCATTAAAAGAAGCCATGGTGGATTTATGTGCTTCAGATACCACTATGTCTTCAAATACTCGACACTCGGTACAAGATAGTCGACTTCTTTACCTCGTTGGGCGAAGCTTTGGAATCCAAGGATGCAGAACAACTAGCAAGAACTTCAGGCTGGTTTTTTTTTTTTTTTTTAAATAAGTGCTTCCGTGTGTACAGGATGTATTTGATCATCTCGGCGTCATGGAGGAAACAACGGTCACACTTCACGCTGTCTAAATTACAATTTCTACACTACCTGCAAGAGGGATGAAGGCCAGGTGGTGTCTTGAGATGAGAACACTTGCCGAACTTTCCAGAAGAAATCAAATTTGTAATCTTCTCGGTTTTGATAGCGGAGCACTGGCGACTTCTAGTGACTAGCAGCACAAACAGGCTCGGTGTAACCACCACCGATACACAAAGCGATGTGAGGGAAAATGGCAGCACTCTCCACCCTACAGAGTAACGAGCGCGCCTAGTGGGAAGTTAGTAAACTATTATTTATGCCATGCAAAAAAAATTGTTTGGTTTACGGGCGAAGTTGCAAATTGAAGCACTAGGCAACCAGGCATTTTATTTAACTGACCACATTTCTTTAAACATCTACCTAGCTCAAAGCCGAAAGAGTATGCCGTCAGCCTAAAAAAGTATAATATTCTGCTAATACTGCTAATATGTTATTTATGTCAGCCAGTATTAAAAATATTTTGCCGAATAACTTCTTAGTAGCATGAGCTAGAGGTTTACATTTTGCACCATTGAAAAGCTCGTTTCGAGCCGGTGAAAATGGTATACCAGAATGTCAAAAACGGTCAAAATTTGACGAAAATATGATTTTTAGCAGGAGGACCAAGACTGAGATTTTAACCCGCGCGCACCCGCACCTGTAAACCAAACAATTAACTTTGCATGGCCTTATTATTTATGAAACAAATTTAAATTAGTTTTAAGCACTGAAAAGCATAAAGTAAGGGGTTTTAGCATACATTATGAAAGGTTAATCTTTTGCATATAGTAAGAAATGTTTGTTTATAACAAACCAATTTTGGTGGTTGGAAACCTAAAACATACGTTAAGTTGTAAATAACATATCTTAACGTTAAAGATTTAATCCTGGAAAAAGTTTTTGTGGCTCCAAATTCCGTTGTTTATATGCTTTCATCGCTACCAGCAAAATCATCTTATAACTTCCTGTTGCTCCGATGAGCATTGTAACCTAATCTGGATAAGCTGGTTCACCAAAACCAAAATGGAAGTTGTCTCAACAAATAAGATGGAGGATATAGGTAGCAACGGACAGCTATCAACTACGATGTTCTTAAAGGTTACAGTGATATTTGTCATCCATTAATGTTGACATTTTTAGTTAAGGTGACATTTTCTTAAACAATTACCAAAATAAAATGTCCGTACACTTTCACAACATAAACACTTTGTGTTGCAAATTTTCCACGCCATACACGTGTCTTCATCAGGCTTCAAGGATTATCAGGACTTCATACAACATCTTCCTTCATTTTTGTAACTAACAAAATCAAATTTGGTCGCCATCGTAGTCTGGTGAAGACACCTGTATGGGGTCAAAAATTTGCAAGACAGTGTTTGTCTATGTTGTGAAAATGTGCGGACATTTTTATTTCAGTAATTGTTCAAGTTGTTGATTTTTACAGTATGAAACTGCAACGATCCTTTTCGTGACATTTTCTTGCATGTATTGACATTAGTACGATATTAACTTGAATACTGACATAAAAAAAATTAAAGGAAAAAAAAAAAAGACGTTGGCAGTATGACAACTTCCTAAAACTTAGCTAGGTTTATTATTCATATTTTTCAACCGTTAATGTTGAGATTATTAATAAAAATGATATTTCAAATTATTTGCATTAGTATTAAGGCTGTTCGGAACACGCATTTTTTAATAGAATCGAACCAAACCAAACAAATCTTAAATTAGCCAAACACCAAACAAGTCCGAACCAAACAAAAATGAACCAAACTAATCAACCGTAAAATAGAATTTAAAACAACCTAGCACTCAAAGATTCATATTTACTAAAGTTCAAGTTTCTCAACAAATACTGTTATGTGGAAACTAAAGTTTGAGCACAAAGAAATATCCTGTGTCTTACATTTTCCCTCATCACTTCTGAAAGGTTAGAGCTAGGAACTTGTGGTTTGGACCAACTGAAAGCTGGCAAAATAAAACCCTCCGAAATGGTGTATTCAAACATCAAAATCCGTCAACTAGAAGTGGAAATAGGTTCGGTTTGGTATTTTTCTTTTAAAAAGTTGAACACCGAACAGAGCACCCTCTGTTCGGCAATGTTTGATTTGGTACAGCCGTAATTAGTATGGTAGGAAACTACAATCCTAACCTAGAAAATAAAAGGAAACTCCAAAGAAATGCAGTGTTCTCACAAGCTAGGCTTACTAATGAACTATTCATTGAGTTACTACTACACTACTGCTTGTTTTGAAGGAACTGCTTTTCCAATGAACATAATGTTCTTGTTCCTAGCTGCTCGTTCTAAGCAAAAGTAAATGTTTCCTTAAGTTTGTTAAGTCTAAATGAGGCGGATGATTTCAGGAATCTTCCGTTTGACTGAGATGATCTGTCATGTGGATGAAAGAGTAGTTCTAACTCTTCCCTTACAAGAAACGAATGTATAAGACGGTTTCACCGAGTAGAAATGATTTTTCAGCGTTGTGTGTGGCAACTATGTAGGGTTCTATGTTAACTATTGGCCTAATAAACGTCCTTTACGAAGTAAAATTTCGTTTTAAGCTCCAGGACAGTTGAGCAACCAGCTAAGAGATAATAATAGGCCCACAATGGACAATGTATGAAGTTAATTTGACTACATAAAACCTACAATGGTTCAATTCAAAGTGACAAAGTCAAAGTCAAAGTTGGTGCAACGTACTTGAAGGTGATAAAAGCAATTCCGGTTTTTAGTATGTCTGAATATTATCAGTGTCTTCGCCATTTACTAGTTTTTGCAAGCTTTTTCCGTTGCTCAACTCAAAAGAAAACAAAACAATCACTTACCGCTGATGGCTCAATGTGGTCTTCAACACAATTCTCTTCTATGCATTCTCCATTGACTATTTGTAGCATACAAAAGGTGTGCTTCTTGGTGGTGGACTCCGCAGCAGATGCACTTGTGGGTGTATTTTCCGCAACAACTGTTTACAAAAAAAGCCAAAAGCAACCAAGTCAAAAAATGCAGATATACACCCAAAATAAGGGATAAAACAAAAGGTGGTACGGTAGTGATTTGGTGACGGACTGGTTCACCGGTTTGAATCCGGGTCACTTCACTTGAATGACATATTGCATAAAGGAAGCTTACTATGAAAACATTGTTCGTCACATTACTGTGCGAGTCATAATTCTAGAAATTATGACTCAAATTGTTGGGTGGCTTGCTGTACTACGTTGTTTCTAGTGTACGATTTTTGCCGATGGTGTATTTCCAATTTACCATAATCAAGGATTTATAATTTCTGCGATAATACTAGGTCCATTTTGCATCGGTGGATTTGGCGGTCAAATTCGACGATGTAGTGCCATTGTCTCGTACGTTAGCAAAATTCATGACAATAACGGAGTCCAAAGCAGCATGAAAATATCGGTGCACAACACGATGATTGCTACCAAATTTCCAAAATAACTGGGCACAACGCAATCGACTGCTCACTGCAGGTGGCCTTGTTCCAACGGCATTGACTGGTGCAGAGCTCGTGCACCTGAACATTGCATCAGTAATAACTACAACTGCTCCAGTTGGCTAGTCGTCGATCAGGCTCTCTTTTTATCATTAAAATAAATGAACAATTTTGGTTTCATATTCTAACAAAGCAAATTTGCACAATATTTTGTTTAATTTTTGAGAGTTTGTAATGTTTTGCAGTATTTACCGAACTTTCCAAAAATTAAGCAGGAGCTGTTGGGCGAAGTGAGTTAAGTGTTTACCTACCATTTCACAAGAATAATTTTCAATGCAATTTTAGATATTAAAATTTTAGAATTTTAAATTCGCGATTTCGCAAAATGGCAGCAATCACATGTCCTTACCCATAATAAACTTATTGAACAATGATGTTGAACCGTTTCGCTGCAGCAGAACACGAATGCAAGTCAACCATGACCACCAACAACACACTGATGCACTAAAATGCCAATTCCGATTTCAATGCTAAAAATCATTAGTTGATTCAGGTGTTAGTTATCCAGTAGCCAAATGTGAAACTAAGTATATTTACGAGGAATTCACCTCCGTCCCCACCCCCCCCCTCCAAAAAAAAATAATAATGAGCAACAGACACACGAGTACCCCCAACGGTACAGCAGCAAAATTCCCAACGCTGAATGACTTAACTGAATAAAGTCGAAATGGATGTAGAGGCAACGCGTTGACGTTTTCTCAGCTTGAGTGCGGTTCATATTTATAATTCTTGTCTTTCTAATCATACTTCTATTAGGATCTAAAATTCAGTTTTCGACAAAACATCACAAACCCCAATTGACAGCTTCTTAGCACTCGTTACTTTGGTTTATATTGCTTTACTAACCTGCTTCAGTGACGGCAGGAGACGTGAACTTTGTTTTATTTTCAGTCTTTTCTTCGGCAAAACTGTGGGTCAAAAAAAGAAAAAAACAATGGTATTAATTTATTTGTATTGCCAACCAGGAGCAATAGGGTTAACTTTGTGTTTTAGCGTTCTATTAATATTACTAGCAAGGCTGTACCAAACCCAATTTTTCAGCCAAGCCGAACCAAACCAAACTGAACGTACCTTCAATACGCCGAACACCAGACACTTTTTAACCAAACAAAAAATATAATAACCCACTTAACCTTTAAAATAAAATTTAAAACAGTTTTTTAATGACTGCAGATGTGTTCACAAGGACAGAAGTGTAATTTCTGTGTGAGCATAAGAGATCTCCTGTAGCGTTACATTCTCCCAATCATTTTTTAACTGCTGCATGAGAAATAGGAACTTGTGGTGTGGCTCAATAGAAAGCTGGCGAAGAAACCTTACAAATGGTGTATTAAAATATCAAAATCCATCGTCTAGACGTGTAACCATGTTCGGTTTCGTATTTCTTTTTAAAGGCCGAACACCAAACAGAATCAGAATACACTGTTCGGCTAAGTTCATTTCGGTACAGCCGTAATTACCTATGAATAGTTTTGACACGTTTGTGAGCTATGGTACTTAAAAAAATTTTACTGCTACAGTACCAGATTGAACAGCATACACATCATGACGCTCGTACAAAACTGAACAGCCATAGGTGACTTAGTCTGCTGTTAACGTAACTGGAGAATAGTAGTTATGGGTTTGTGAGCTACTCAAAAAACGTGCTTCAGTGCCAGAATATCTTACATGAGCAAATCAATCATACTTACCAAATTGATTAATACACACACACTTCGATGTTGGCAATGATAAGGATAACAATAATTTTACCAACTTGCCAAATGCATCCCATTCATAACAATGCCAGCTATTCAAGCAGCATCTTTGGGGCTTGGAAAGGCTACATGGCTAGCCACTCCAGAATATTGGGTTCCATTGAAAACAAGCTGTCTAGTTTTGTCCTTGTTAAGAGTCTAAGTTTCTGCGCTACCGCTATTCTGGAATTTTTCGTGGAAAAATGAATGTAAACGAACAAAAGTAACCAGAAAAATGCACACTTTCTCAACAGAAGACACTTACACTGTGTAGTGTCTTCTGTTGTGAAAGTGTGCGGTTTTCTGGTGACTTTTGTTCGTTTATAATGGAGTTTCACAGTACGAAATCTAACGATCTTCTTCGAAAATGAATGTCTCACAAATTTTCGTAACTTTCGCAGAATGATGCTGATTTCGGACAATACTCGTCCATCCACAGGTAAAATGCTTCATTGTTTTCTGCTCTCACTTTTTCCACAACATAAACGACAAAACAAACGTGTAACCAACATGCTCAAGAGCTGAATTTACAATTATTTGTTGTAGAAAATAAGAAAATTACGCCCAGAAAAATATGCTGAAAATGAGTATAATGTAAATGGACGTTTTATTTTACCATAGCAGAAACGTGGACTCCTTCGCCGCATCATTCGCTTCACACACTCTATTAGCAATGATCCATGCATCATTTACGTAGTTTACTCGATCTGCAGAGCATCTCAAAATCGATGAACTGATCACAAGGACATAAGCATTTTCCTTAGCTGGACGCTGAGCAGCGTGAGGCGTACTGGATGCCTTCTGTTGTTGGTGTGATGCATCCTTTCCTGCTAGGAAGCAGCGTGGATCCAACCCTTGGAATGATCACTTCGGCGTGCCAAAGTATGGCCGAGTTCTGTCAGTCTGTTTTAAGTCTTGTTGCCTGTCGGCTGTCGTTCTTTTTAGAGATAATTTTGTTTACTTTTGCTGGTCTCCTCCAGATTAAAGTAGGTTCAAGAATTTCTTCAGGATCTCATGGTTGCTGGTAGGTTCTCCATCGAATTGTCAGTTGACGAACCTTGTTACCTTCAGATGCCAAGTCGTTGAAGGAGCTAAACCTTTGGTCTTGCAAACGAAGTTCTGGCTGGCTCCGTCGTCATAAATATCTCTAGGAAGCTTGGATATATTGAATGTAGTGAGAAATCATCTTATCTCGATGCATGTAGCTTTTTTCTAATTTTCTGTGAAGCTGCTGCACATAATTAGGCGATTCACACTCCTTGCGGAACGCTTCCTGAAAAAATCTTTATAGCTTGAAAAAGTCTTGAAGTTGTACCAAATTTCACCGTTGTAAGCTAATGGGCAAATGGTGTCCTTCTGTAGCGCTGGAACTAATCCGCATGGGTCGTGTAGCAGTGTTGTGCGGCTGGTATGTATATTGGCGAGCTGCCTCACCAACCTTATTTTCCCACTTGTTGAACTGGTGAGGTAATTGTTCCTCGTCGATTACTGCACGTTGCGGGAGGGTTCGTCTTCCCTCTGATGTGGATTGAACTGGCACAGCCCTACCTGACCCTCATTCACTCGTAAACCAGGCGGCTCAGGATTATAAACTCTGGATGGGCTGCACACGGTTGTTTAGTTTACGCCCTAATCCTCTCTTCGCTTCCATTTGCTTGGACAATGACCGGACCTGGTTTATGACTTGTGTACCCCTCTTTTGGTCTGCTTTCTATGATCTTTGGTCTACGTTAGTCCACTTTGTCGCTTTAGTTGAATTTCTAGTTGGAGCTTGAAGGAAACGTGCACGAACTACCTTGTGCACCAGCTCCCTGATGGTTGGGCTTTTATACTGCCGCCCGACCCGGTGTCAAAACCTTCGAAAACAGCTGTACATGCATGGTCTGTCGCAACAACAGATGTGCCTAGACAGAGAGACGGACACTGGTGGCGCCTGGCCTACACGGCCATCCGCAAGGCCAGACGTCGCACAGGTGCCAGTAGATGAATGAACTGTGTTTTAAAGTAGCGATGTACGAAATTGGTGTTCCGTCCGAAAATAATTGCAAGAATGTTCTATATATTGCTCTCTGCAACCATCTGTTGTGTCGTCATCGCTAGTAGCCAAAAACTTGTGTGCTCTAGGGGTCTCGGATCTTAGGGTGTTCCGCAACAGTGTAGATACTACATGACGCAAAAATGAAAATTCTACTAGAATAAGGAACGACAAATCAGTGTTACAAAATGGGATCTGTTCCTCAGCTACGGCACATTGTAACTATGCCATATTAAAAAAGGTACAATACATGCAAAATTGTGTCACTTTCGCCATCTCCCCTCAGTAATGTCTAACCATTCTTTTGAATGCAACCCCTGCAGGGATTTTCAGCAGGGAGATGAGCGGGAAATCAGTAACACAGATTCTCCACTCAGAGAATTTCCAATTCTCCTGTAGGTAAATTGCTGGTAGAATTTTTATTTCTCCTTCGTGGTTCACTCTGTGTTACAAAATGAAAGGATTAAAAAACGTGCTCGACAAAGGGATGCTCCTGGCGACCCCAGGACCCCAGGCAAGAGTTGCTGCCACATCTTCGTATGGTCCCATATGGAACAGACATGTATTTTCAACATATTTTGAAATGTATTGCACATTTCGTAATATATTGCACCATATAGTGTGGCTATATTTCAGACGTGGAATACAGGGCAATTCCGTAAAGTACTGAGAAAGAGAACTATAATAGGAGCTCATGATTGTATAGTCCTATACGAGCGTACCCAATTCAACTCCGATCCAAGTTTAAGACCTTGGAAAAAAATTGATGGCGGGGGGTGGGGGTGAGGGGGGCGAGAGAGACTACACCTTGGAACTAAACCGACAGAAAGCAAAGGAATGGAATTCAACAAACGAATAGATATGTACAGCACCCCGGCTGACCTAACACAAGCTTGCTTAAGCTATGGTGAACATAAATCCTCCAGCTTGAATGCTGAATTTCCTAAGCCTTTATCAACTGGTTGAATTGCAAAGGTAGAACTTTTTCTGTTCCCCAATAAAGGTAAGCAAAATCTACACTAATTTCAATACTACGTTCACGAAGTGCTTTCCCTGCACTGCTACAGTGCCTGAGCGTTTGGTCCAGATCTTGCCAAACTCCCTCAATCATAGTTGGGGGTTATTGGAAGTTGTCAAACGCCCTTTACAGTGGTTTAGGTTAGACATCACAAAGTTAAGGAATACACTTTGTATTACCAAATGAAATCGAAAAACAGGTCCCTTGAAATTTTCGTTCAAGTTAGGGTCGTTCACCTTCATCAGCAACAAAAACGAAAATACAGGGAACTTCTACATACTGAATCACTCACAAGTTTGAATTTCTAACAACCGTGCTCTGGCTCATCATTGATTTATATACAAGTCTATAACCAACGAACTCAAGTCGCCAGGCCCACAGCTCATCCAGGGTGTGAGTCAAACCTGGTCCCACCGTTCTATCGATAAAATTGTAGGCCTCACTGGCAAAATTCACGAGAGAAACCTTGTTCTTCCAGAACCGGTGGATTGGCAGCGGCTCGAGAGCACGGAGGTGTGCCTCCTGCAAGGAGTTGGAGGCCAATAGCACTGACGTTTTTTCCCACGCAATGCGATGTTGAGATGTCTATCCCAGTTTAGTTTGGTGGTAAAATGCATTCCTTAACTTTCTGGTGTTATTGCTTGACACTGACAGATAGCAACAATTCTCTGCCATAGCTCCTGAATATTGCTGGGTGTTGTGGTGTTGGAGCAAGTCTCTCTTTGAGGCAGACCCATACGAAAAAGTCAGGAGGTGTTAGGTCGGGGACTCCTAGGTGGCTACTCCCCTGGCCCCCCCCCCCCCGCCCCAATCCACCTGGCTTTGAAGGTCTGATCCAACCAGCCTCTGACATTTAGTCCAAAATGGAATGGGGGCCCATCATGCTGAAACCATACATTATTTTTAAGGCCAGCAGCACTGTCTCCTAGACAACCGGTTGTATCTCATTCTGAAGCAGCAGCAGATACCATGCAATGTTTAGTGGTCCATCAATGAGGAAACTTGAAAGGCCCTATCACCTCAGACCCTACAAACCCACCCCATCCACATTCTATAGCAGACGCCATACTTTACGCACCTCTCAAAATAGCGAAAACCAGTCCACAATTTCCACAAATTTTCGACAGCTTTGAAATAATTTGTCCTGCTCTCTTCTTCGGATGATAAGAAATAAATATTAACTAAGTAGTTACATCACGCTGCACTGTGTGACGCTAGTAAATATTTATTTGTTAATCACCTGAAGAAGACGGCACGAGAAATTTCGAAAATTTTTTTTCAAAGCTGTCAGAAATTTGTTGAAATTGTGGACAGGTTTTCGCTATTTTCAGAGGTCCGTAAAGTATGGCGTCTGCTATAGAATGTGAATCGATTGACTCTCAATGTAATTGCAGCCATTATGCTATTTTTCGAACCCACCCCATACATTTGTCCTGGGATTATGTTGAAACTGACTTTGAATTGTGAAGTACGGGTTTATGATCGTGTATTCACGTGTTTTGTTTGTTAGGTGATACATGCAAAGCAATGTTGGCCTCGTCAGTCATTACCAGACGACGTACAATGTTTCATCAGCATCGACTGTATCAATAGCCCATTGTGCGAATTGGAGCGTTCTATCAAAGTCCTCCTCATCTAGATGCTCTGAAGTGGCGGATTTGAATCCGTGGTAACCTTGCTCTTTACAGATTCTTTGAATAGCTGTTAGGTTGGTGTTCAGCTGTTGTGCCAGGGTTCTTTGAGATACGCGAGGTGTTGCCTCAACGGTTTCAATCACTGCAAGTGTATGCCCCGCATCCGATGACAAATGTGGACGGCCACATGTTTGCCAGTTATCAGCCACAGAACCTGTTTCCTTGAATTTTTGTAATAAATTTGAGATTGATTACCACATGGCCTATCCCTATCAGACTGACGGAGGTGAAATTGGTCACCAATTGCTGCGAAGGTTTGTGAGTTGACTCCCTCCATGCCACAAAGCAGGACCAGTTCAATGCGTTCCTCAATAGTGTACTTACTTGCGATAATAAATAAATAATAATAAACTAGCTCTTTGCTCCAGAAAGGCAAATGGGAAAGGAAAGGATCAGTTTTGATCACTGAAAGCCAACCTGAAGAACAAACAGCATGGAGTCACAAACAAATGATAAGAGATAAACTGATCTGAAAACCCAAATGGGCACAAACTTAAACGTCAGATCCCCAGAGAAACACATGAAACGTGCAAACCTTGCGTTCAATATCGAGGACACTTTTTTTGGAGGGGAGGGAGCATTTTCGGCTCCATTTCCCCTTTCGGCAGCCGTGCTGGATGCCTCCTTCGCCCTCCCCCCCCCCTTCCTCCGGTAAAGCCTACAGCCTTTTAAAAAATTTCTAAGTGGACCAGAAGAGACTTTGCCAAATACAGCTACACCACAGAGGAGTCATTTTCTAATATATTTCTAGATCTTAGTAATGCATTTCAGACTTGACATTAAAATTACAAATTTATTTATGTTTTGCATTATTGGCTACTCCTTTTTTCCTGTCTGCCTTGAACGTTTTAGCTTAAAAACCTACAGGCCACCACCCACCCTTATCATAGCCACAACTCAATGATTCCCTGCTCCAGCGCAAGTGGTTAGAAACGAGCGAACGAGAAGAGCAGGAACGCAGCAGCGTTGAAAATACCGGAGGCTACAACGTTTTTCAAAATGGTTGCCGTGTTCAAAAAACCAGCAGGGGAGACGTAGAAAAGCCAATTAACTAGGATGCCTGATAAAGCCTGAAGCATTTCAGTCGAAAATTAGTAAGGTATTGTTAATATCTGCATTTTGTAAGTGAGCGAAAATGAGTTTCGAACTTTTTACGAACGCATATTACCACCAAGGGAAAATCAGTGCTCCAACTCGAACTCGTGAAAACCCATATTCCCTTGGAAAATCACCTTGCTTAACTGAAAATAGCGCTACTGGCGACATCGATGTAAATATCACTAAGCGTAACCTTGTCTGTATACTATTGAATGCTCGAAGTGTTATTTGGAATCAAGGATGTTTTGGGGAACTTGTGAAGCGTAACTGTTACGATATACTTTTTGTAGTTGAGTCGTGGCTTAACAGTAGTGTTACAGATTCAATGCTTGTCAACACACGTTTTTACTCCGTACTGCGTTGCGATCGGGGCAGCCAGGCTGGTGGTCCATAGAGTGGAGATACCACTGGCAGTCGTCGAATCATCACTGATAACTGAGTGCATAGCCATTACGTTGCCAACGAGCAAACTCGCATTCATTTTGGGCTACTTGCCTGATGTGGACAATGACATTCCTGATCTTTGCGAATTTATTGTGAACTCTGTTAACCCAGGGCAATCAAATATTATACTGGGCGACTTTAATTTGTCAACAGTAGATTGGGACCGGAATGTGGCAGACAACCGACATCATCAATAATTCCTCGACCTACTCGCACCTCTCGGCATGAGCCTTTGGATCTTGTCCTTACCCACGACGACAGGTTGGTATTTGACCTTGAAGATGGGGTCCACTTTGGAAATAACGACCATAATATGGTGTTTTTCATTAAATCTTTCTCTTACTGAGTTGAGGCAATCTTGGCGCCAAGCCCAGGCCTGTGCCACACGAAAAATGAAGATTCTCGCCAGGAGAATCTAAGTTCTCTGAGTGGAATCCGACGAAACTGTGTTACAAGATTGGGATCCTTCCCTATGCCTACGGCACGTTTTTACCTCATTAATGCAGTCATTTATGCAAAATATTGCGTCACTTCCGCCTCTATCCCACTTCCCCCTACCCTGCTCGCGTCCACTCTTTTCTTGCTGTGAATGTACGATTCCATGCAGGGAGGCGGGCGGGCCCTGTTTTGTAACACAGTTTTGTCGGATTCCACTCAGAGAACTTAGATTATCCTGGCGAGAACAAGTTCTCTGGGAGAATCTTCATTTCTCCTTTGCAGAATGCTCCTCACTATGTTACAAGATTGGGATAGATTAGGAAGCAGTGCATACCTCGGAATCGCTCCGAAAATGGCTGTGGTGACCTTGGTCCCACTTTGTAATCATCCAGTACCTACAACCCAGACCACCCAGGGACCCCACTCATCCGCCACCTCGGCATTCAAATAAGGGTCCCAGAGGAGGGCCCCTGCGCTCCGCAAGGGATACGGTTACTCCCTGGCGCAGGCCAACAGCCGGAACTGCCGGCGAAATTTTTTCTCGGTTAGGGTTGTCCCAATCTGGAATGCCTTGGGTGAGGATACAGTAAGCGAGAGCTGTGTGTCCGGGTTCCGAAGACTGTTACATGCCGATAGGTTAGACCAGTTCCAGAAACAACCAACCGGGAGTACTGCATAAAACCATCATAACCATAAACATGGTGAAGTCTTCCCTCCATAGGAGCAGTATTAGAGGCCCAAAGCCCTTCTGTTATCCTTCCACTAACTGTAGCAAATTGATTATTATAAAACAAGTGCCCCAGATGAATCTTTCTGGACGGCTGTACGATTACGTCAATCACCTTGTTAAGTCATAAGTTCAATCTATACTTGACACTTATGGAAACTTACAAAACAAAAATACTTTTCTCTACTCCAACTTACCGTTTCCGTGAAAGACCAATGAAATAATTAAAATTCTTCTTTTCATCATCCGAATCAGAGTGCAAACTTATTACTTCTGGATCTTCTTTTTCGGGGCTAAGAAAAATAGAAGTCCACCAAAAAATTAGTAATAAAACTGGATACTATTTAACCGACAACACAGTCAGACACGAAGAACTTCGTTGAAATGATGAAATTCCGAAAAAGTAAGTCAATTCACTAAAAAAATCACGCACATTTCCACAAACTAGACACTTACTCCTATGTCCAGCAAATTTTCGACAACTAACTGTTGTCATCATCAGGCTTTTAAGGTTGATTTTAGTCCCTGATCACATCTTTCTTCAACGGCACTTGTAAACAACATTGAAGAAAGATGTGATCAGGGACTAAAATCAACCTTAAGGCCACTTAAAAAAAGAAAGTTGGTTCTCGGGCATTTTTCTCAAGAAATCCGTGCGGGCGGGCGGACTTTTATTTTTTATTTTTTTTTCATTTTTCAGTACTATTTTTCAGTACATTTTGGAAAATTATTTTTTACTTTGAGCAAAATAAAGAATACTGCCTTGTAATGCTTCTTACCACGTGTCCACACAATTATTTAATGACAAGAATGGTAATTTTATATTTCAATTTTTCACTAAGGGCAATTTTTGTTCTGTAACTGCTATTTTTGCCGCGTCGTTTCTTTTTATTTCCCGTCAAAATATCGGTGCGGGAGGGCCTGAGAACCAACTTTTCTTTTTTTAATGGCCTAAAAGCCTGATGATGACAACAGGTTGTCGAAAATTTGCTGGACATAGGAGTAAGTGTCTAGTTTGTGGAAATGTGCGTGATTTTTTAGTGAATTGACTTTTTCGGAACAGTCAGACAAAATAACTGCCAAAGTCTGTTTTCTTGGAGCCTCCCACCAAGTCGGCATGACAAACTTAAAGCTTGTACAGAATGGCCAATAAAAGTAGCAATTTTTAAAGTAAAAATATGATTCTCTTCGCACAATTTTATATAGATGACACTTACACAGTCACTCAGTTTTAATATTATTCAAATGTTTCAAAGTACTGGTAATCATGTTTTTAGTGGAATCTCTCTTCAGGAACAAAATTCAATTCTAAAAAAAACTTCAAAAATATAGTTAACTCTTGATAACATCGAAAGGATTATTTTACTTTGGTATTTCAATTTTCCATATTAAACGTGTAAAACGCACAATCTCAACTCGAAAAATATATTTCCTGTATTTTTTTTTTGCAAATTTTCGACAGCTTTGAATCTTGAGTCAATTCCTTCCGTCTTTGTGAGGCCTACGAAAAAGTGTATCATCGGTTTACATTTTGCAGCACTTTGTTGTCCGTGTTTTAAACTGCTTCCGTTGTAGCCTCCGATATTTGTGAGCCTACTGTAAAGCACTCCAACACTGTCAGAGTTTTTCATAAAGATCATTAGGTACCAGAAATTGGATTGTGGGTGCTGCTGATGCTGGAATATTCATCAGCTTTTTGTTTTGTTTCTTTTATGTGTTTTAATTGCAAGTGATTCCAGACTTCTTAGGTGCTTGTCTCGGGCTGAATTGGAGATCAACACAGTCTTAGTGTTTGCCCAATTTATACTATGCTGTGTGTTCATGTGGTATACTGCGATGCAACTTTCGTCACTACCACTCCTCGTGTCGGCCATGTGTTGCCAAATCTGTTACACACGCATTTCCTCATTCCACCAATGCAAAAGACATCACAGTCACCACTCGATACATAGTGTCCCTCGCGATAGAAATTTTCAATAGAGACTGCTCTTTTTCCTTCCTCACATCGGTGGTAGTACGTATTGATCTTACATTCTCCTGCCTCTTCATAAGCCTTGATTTCAGGCATTCTGGTAGCGGAAGTACGTATCGAAAGCCTGGGTGTTTTGACACCGAGTTTCATCAAGTTTACACGGCCAGTTTTTGAGCCCCGACACTTTGACCGAATTCTTTGCAGCTCTTCGCTGGGGCCTCTCAGGTAAGTCAGCCAAACTATATTTACTTCTCCTTTTTCTTTCTTGTTTCTTACTTGCATGCTGCTTCAACGGTTATTTTTTCTACCTTTTTCACCAAATTGGCTTCTTTCATTAGTTGACCCCAGTAACCCAGTACCAGAAACTTCCCTTTTGCCTGCTAGAGATGTGCTTTTGCTATTTCCTTCATCGTCAAGTTTCTCGGGAGACTAATAAACTCATTCCTTGCTATCATATGGAGCCGTGATCCAGGGTGCCTCGACGTATAATGAACGCCTGGAGCCGTCGCTGTAGGTTTGGTATGTGGTTGCTACACGATTATCTCATTTGATTTCCTCTCCAGCAGTTGCGAAACAGTTTCAAAACACGAAACGAAGTGCAGCGAGATGTAAACCGAATTAGCACACTTTTTCGTAGGCCTGATGAAGACAGCAGGAATTGATTCAAGATTCAAAGCTGTCGAAAATTTGAGAGAAAACAGTATGCATAATCTATAGGGAATTGCGAGTAGAACAATTTTAATTCAAGCCGAGCCGAGTTTGC
>JAHWFP010234896.1:85710-99665 GCA_023313725.1 Lithobius niger
CAAAATCGGTCAAAATTGGCGAAGTTATCGCATTTTCGCCGGATTGGAGTTTTTCGAGTATGGACGCGAGCAAGCAGCGAGCCGAGTTCGAGTACAAGTTTCATACTCGGCTCGAATTTTTCGAGTATCGCACATCCCTAATAATCTACCATATCCTGGCATCAAGGATACCTACCGAAATCGCTGTCATTCAACAAATCTGCTTGACAGCACGTTCCAAAAGCTTACTTAGCAATTTTAACAATATTGATATACCATATTAGCTGCAGCGCAGTTATAAACTTTTAAACGTGGTACGCAACTAAACAAGGATAACTAGGCCTACCCAGATTTAACTGCCACTTATATCTTTATTTTACAGTAAAACTCCGTTTATCCCATCGCGGCTTATCAGCAACCTCCAATTACAGACTTTTCTTCCCCACTGGACCCAATGGTGATGCTCTGCTATGATCACACTCCAATGTAATCTTAGACCGTGCAACACGCGAAAACCACAAGGACTATCCAAACAACACTTTGCATGCAGTAGCACAGTAGTCTGGACAAGATTTATCAAAAGAAAAATTCGGAATCGAACATGGGGTTGAGGAACCATCGGGGTGACACAATGGGCCAATGGCCAAAATCCAAACAACAACAATACAGCGAGCCGTTTCTAATTGTTAAAGGCATCCTATTGTTAAAAGATTGCAGTTCTGTTGATGATAAAGAGGTGGCGTAAGACTTTGGGCCATGGCCCTGAATAAAATCATCATTCCGGCCTCACTAGCAGACAAGTATCTGTTAACTGCAAGCAACTAAAAGCATATTTTCTGATTTGATCTAATTACCGATTCAGTATACCTCACGTAATTCCTTACTGACATTTGCAATATCGGTAGAAATCGAGAATGATAGATAAAATCCAGATAGATCAGTAATAAACCA
Source organism: Lithobius niger (assembly GCA_023313725.1). NCBI lineage: Eukaryota > Metazoa > Arthropoda > Chilopoda > Lithobiomorpha > Lithobiidae > Lithobius > Lithobius niger. The sequence goes on from JAHWFP010234896.1 coordinate 86,641, forward strand.
TATTGAATATATTTTCACTTCTCGTCGACCGAGAAGGTTTAATACACAATTTTCAAAGTTTTTTTTCACGAGCTTTCCAATTGTCCAAACCCCAAGCAGCTGTCGCTTATTGTCCAACCAGTACAAGGCAAATTTTTAAATTTTACTGGAGGATTTGGCCTAGCTACTCTAGCAGCCTTTCCCTGGTTGAATATTATCACTACTTTCAAAGGCCGATCCTTTTTGGGCAAACAGCAAAGAAAGTGCAGCTCGCTCCATTATGTCGACGGCCTAGTTTTGATTTCTTTAAACTGAATACATCTGAAAAATAAATGGTAATGGTTTAAACTTAATGGACACTGAAAATAATAAAAGCAGTAACCCTAACATTAAAGTGAAGTTCGTTATTTTACGCCAATATCATTAAGAAAACAATACCAGATTAGGCTAACCATCAGGTCCCAATTAGAGCGAATAACTGGATTTTACCAAACAGAAATTTCACCAATCCAAACCGATCACCACGAAATAGGCAGAAATCAGTTCGACATTCTATACAGCCGTCGAAGCTAAAAGTAAACATTCCTCTAACTTGTGTCTAAATACTACCTGCCCAAACATTCCACATCCGAATCACTAACATAGTCGTGCATCGACACTGAATTTAGGCTATCCTCATCAGTGTCCGTAAAGGAGATAGGCCTATGCCTAGGTGTGATTTTATTGGCAGTCTTGCAACGCTTACTTTCTTCCATTACTCTCTCTGTCATTTTTCTGTAACAAAAAAAAAAACATGTGAATTAGGCCTACTTAGTTTTAACGGCAATTACGTCTAAAGGTTGTACGATTAAGATCGCAACTTAGCAACCATCCTCGCTGGAGGGGTACGTCACAAATAATTTTTTTTCCCAAATTGAAGTTTTAAAAACCAAAGCGCCACGATAAAAAATGTCAGGAGGCTGAATGCAGTATCTATATCGTAAATGCACATGCATATTGTTGAGGGAAGAGCCATAATAAAAAAGTAGTAAAATGAAATCTTACCCAACATGAAGAGGACATTGTGACGTTTTTATTTGTACGGTATTAATTTCTTTAGTCAACCGAAGCAATTTAATGCCTGTGTGGCTCAACTTTGAACATTACCCGCCTTTTTTGAGAGAAGAAATATCTGGTAAAGGGAGGGGCAAACCTGTGGATTTGAACCGGCGTGCATGCAAAATCTACCGAATCCTGGTATCTAGGATACCCGACAAAATCGCTGTCATCAGACAAAAGCCGACAAATCACGTAATTTGTTGTACATTTCGCCTAAAAACACGCTTTTCATAGGACGATTTTAACATTCTGGATACTCAATACTTTGGTAGATTTTGCGCGTATGTGAACCGGTAAACCTCCCATCAGTGTAAGGGGGGGGGGGGGGGGCGAAAGATCGTCCAGATCGAATTGGCCAAATAAGATCCCATAGCTGCTGAAGAAGCATGGTAGCCTTTCACGTTATTCTGACCAGCAGTCCTGGTGGGGACTTAGTCAAGGTTCCCTTTCCAGGGCTTCGACCAGATCTGTAAACCTCCAGCAACCAGGCTGAGGTCTCTCACCGCTCAGCCATGATGACCGCAAACACTAATTTTGCCAGTAAAGTACCTACTTTGCCAGCTTACTGCGTGCTATCTTCAAAGGTATGTACACATAAACAAAAATGATGATTATTTGATGAAGGACGAAGGTGAAGTGATTGTTGCCGACATTGCAGACCAGGAGTGGATGGATGCGCCGGATCCAGAAATATGTGAAACAGAATGGAGGTTGCGAATGTTGTTGTAGGCCCTCTGCTGGAAGTCCTATTGTGCATATGAATTAGGATGCTTCTACGGCGAGCTTGTAGAATAAAATTTTTTTTCGGTGCAAAGTATGGTAGCGTGTTGCCGGCTTGGACTGTGCTCCATCTACTTCAATAATTAGATTTCCATGTTAATTTCAACTTGCAACCAGACCTGCAACATCACTGTTTTGCTGCCAACTCTGAACCCCCACTTCGTCATACAAAAATCCCAACCTGCAGTACCACAAGTGTTAAACTGGAGAAACTAAAAATTCCACTTGCACTCATTTTAACCAATACAATGATAGCCTCTTACAACATGACATTCCAATAAAACAGCCATGCATTACAGAGAAGACTGTCGCAGGGCCACTCAGTTTCACAAAACTCGCCTATCATTTTCAAAGCCCAGCCAACACTTTCTAAGTACCATCAGAGCCCCCCCCCCCCCCCTTCCTCCATGCCCAGTCATCGCGAAAAACGGGTTGTGTCGCCTCCTACCTATTTCCTTCCTCCTTGATATTAGTCCTAAAATTACCAGTGAGCTGCAGTTTTTTCTTATGCATTTGCAAGCCACGTTTATTTACAAATGTAAGTTAAATGTTTTTTTTTTAGAAATAACTTCAGAATGGGAGGAGCTAGTGACTTGTGGTTTGCACCATTTAAAAGCTGGCGAAAAAAGGATTAAACTGGTGTATATGAACGGCAAGATCGTTCAATATTTAGCGAAATTATCGTTGTTTCCGCACATATCGAAAAAAGTGCGGCTTACGGTAAAAAAATTGACAGCGATTATTTTCTGCGATCGCCCCGCCTTTATTATTCTGCACAACACAAATAACTTCTGGCAGAGGGCCTACAACATTCGCAACCTGTCTGTGCAACCATTCAGTTCTTGAAAAGAGGACTAACGCTATGCCAGAAAACAAACAACCACAAACAATTTGTCCTGCGAATTGTCGGTAGTATTACATATATGCTTACATAAACATCCTACTAACTTCATAAGGCGAGCACTACATGCTCGAGTTTATGCTTGAATTTGGGCGCTGTTGGCCGTTTGGATGGTGCTGCCATCTTGTGCTGCAGCCGCAAGTTAATTCACCTTCTCATCCTTACCACATCACCATTCCTAAAGATGCCACACATTAAAGTGGCACTATCACCTAGGATTATTACGTGTTTGGGTGGATGCGACTTTCTAACAGACGGCCTGCTTCATCGGCTGTACAACTCGCGTGAGAAGGCTTTCAGTGCGACTGCCGCGCGTGATTCAAAACAACGGAGAATGCTCCGGCGATCGGAAGCTTGACGGTTGCTGTTGAAACTTAAAAACCTCACTAGAGGGCCTCCGAGCTGCAGCCGTTAGGGCTCGATCTTGCAGGGAAGCCAACGCAGCTGCCCCTCTTGGCTTACGCTCGGCAGGTCTATACGAGCAAGAGCCTCTTTCAAGATAAAATATTCGTTTAGAGTTTAAATTCAGTGTGCGGTGCCATTCGTTTCTTATGTTTTCTTTTCTAGTAATCCGTGGCAAACTGATCGTAGCCGATAACGTCGGAATTAGTAGGTGGCCGTTACAAAATCCCAGCAAGGTGAGCCAAAAGAGTATCGCTTCGTTGCCCCATTTTTTTCCGCCGACTAACGCCAACGTTTTTAGGAGGGCGCTGCTCGCACGCTAAATCGCTTCTCACGCCAGCGATACATGTATCGCAGCGAATGACGCATCCTCCCCAACAACTAATAATCCTAGCCATCACCGATTGAACGTCTGCAGAATCTGGCAAAATCTAGCGCTATCGAGCACCTGCATGCACTGAGCGAAGGAATGCATAACAGGACGGCATTTCTTGTAACGAAACAAGCCCGACCTCCTTAATTATTGACTGAAAATTTGGTACGTCCTTACGCATCTGGGACCAAGCTTAAAGTAAAGGTTAACAATATCACTGCCGCTAGATGGCGCCATGGTATTTTCGTTCGCTTTTCAATCGGTGATAGTGCCACTTTAAGCTGAAAGGCTTATTAGACATTTTACTCATGATGTTTTCTTCATGTTGATGAGATTTCTTTAATATTCAATACTGTGGTAAAAACATAGGAGCTGCTGGCCTGTACAACCCCACTGTAACCAATGTTTGGTTTGGGGTGGCAAACCCAGACGAAGTGATTTATTGCATATAAAATGATCAACTGATTGATAATCATGCCACCCGCATCGAGGGAGCTCGTTTCATCGGCTCCTGACGACACTCTGAAAGAGACTCTCGGGAATCGTAAGAATTAGCCTGCATACGAACGGTTTGAATGTTGGACCGACTTGCAAGGGTTACAAAATTTGTTTCTGCAATAATACTAGGGGCAAATCAAATTATACAACGCAATACATTCATAATTTGAAAAACCGTGCACCTTGCAAGGTTTAGGAGGCTATCGGCCAAGTGGTGAGTAGAACCCAGGAAATGGAGAGCACTTGCATAGGTCTACAGGCAAAGCGGTGACTGCTGTTGGATTGACACTGGAAGGGTTGCGTCGTATGCCAGATCTTTCCAGACCGAAAACTACCTTTACAAGTCCTGGTCGTCCAGTACAGACGTATACCGGCTTCCCAGCCCTGAGAGACAATAAGGAGATGGGGAAAAGGAGGCAAATCGCAACAACCTCCCGTCGTCTAGGCTCCCAGCTGTAATTCTTGGAAAGAATGCTTTGACCGATTGTACGGTAGTTTCTTTTTTCCAGCCAATTAAGCCTGCATATTTTAAATGCGAAGCTTATTTACGCAAGGCTATATGTTTTAAATTATCTTACTACAGTATATTATATGTAGAGGAAGGAAGGAAGGAAGGAAGGAAGGAAGGAAGGAACACAGGCCGCACCACGAATGTAGTCTTACGTACCGAAAAATGAATTAAAGCTTGGCCCATGACCTGACCTGTAATTTCAAATTTACTCAATGCAAAGCCATAGTTTTTCCCGTGGGCGTAGGACGGGATGTAATCAAACACCAAAACTAATGTCGGACTGCACAAAACCGGTGAAGCAGCCAGCAAAGGACGGCCCAGATAAGTGTTTCTCGTGATGGTCATCTTCCACTCCTCTTGCGAGCGTGGTAAGGCTTCACCGCACGTGTGAATTCACACTAAGCTAGTATATTCCACATCATATTGTGCATTATGCACTACAATCCCCTGTGATACCTTGTCTTCCCCTTTTCCAAAATGTACTTACTACCTGTCAAAGCTACCACAGGGGCTCGGCACAAAATATGAGCAAGCGAGTAGGGGTCAGCTGATGTGACTTTTTACCAATCCGATACCGATGAAGGTACCGATCCGATCTGATCTGATCTGATACCGTTGCCTATATCGATACCGATAATAAAATAAAATCACCACTAAAAGTTTAATTTCCATACAAATGCAACTTCAGTTTCTGGTTTTGCATGGGTTCCAACTGCTAAGATCATCCAAAACGTTCTGTGCAGCAATAACAGTATTTTTACTATTATTCCTAACTATCGCTTTGGTACACTCATTTTTTCAGTTGACTTTAAGTTGGTCATTGTAAAACATAAAGCGTCGGAACTATCATGTGGTACATTTTCATTACAAACTGAGCAAATGGCTTTGCTTTCCTCACTTGGTTGTTGTATTTGCCACGCTAGGTATCGAGTTTTGCAGGGAAGATGGTTGCATTTCTTAGTGTAACGAATATCTGTAACGATAGCCTTATAGAACTCCGATACCGACATGGCAAAAAAAACCCGATAAGTACAGATTATGCCGATATCAATATCGGACTACCCCTACAAGTGAGCGCCAAACCACAATAATAAGAATGGGAAGGTCAGTGGCTAAATCCTTTCCCACCCATCCCAACCCCCCAAAAAAGTTTTTTACCTTATCTTTCGATCCAAACGTACCACCACTGGGTCTAGGTCAACACCAGAGGCGAGGAAAAAAATCACAAAATATTTCAAAATTCATCAGCTTTGGGGGAGCTCAGTTCACACAGCTCTCCCAGTCCGTTTCCCCTTGATATTTGATCAATGCTCCCCACCACGATACATATAGCCGGCGAGGGAAAGAAACGATTCCAAAATGGTCTAAAATGAGTTACCGGGGTTCTACCCCCCCCCCCCCCCCCAATATAACATCGCCGGGGATTCTTAGTGTTTAGGGGCAGCGTTGGAGGACCGTTGCTGTTGTTGGTTTGGGCTCGTAATTTGTGTCAACCCCTCGTTAATGCTACTGGATTGGCATAGGGAATCAACATTAACTGTTCCCCACAGCCTTCTTCTCAGAAAACTCGAGAACTTTGGTATCACTGGCAACCTACTACATTGGCTTAGAAGTTTTCTCTCAGGCCGCAAACAACGAGTGGTTTATGAAGGACGTGCCTCAGACTGGGCCCCTGTTCTCAGTGGTGTTCCACAGGGAACAGTTTTGGGCCCCCTGCTTTTCCTACTCTTTATCAATGACCTTCCAGACCTTGCTAAATCACAATGTAGTCTCTTCGTTGACGATGACAAGTTGTTCAAGAAAACTCCTCACGCCGAAGATTGTGCCATCATCCAAGATGATCTTAACCAGATCAGTAACTGGGCCCTGAACAATGGCATGAAGTTCAATGCTAACAAGTGTGAAGTGCTTCATGTTGGTCCCAATAACCTCCATGCTTCCTATTTTCTTGGAACTGAGCAGCTCCCTGAAGTCCTTGAGGCCAAATCACTTGGTGCGACGTTTACCTCAAATCTTAAAGTCACCAAGCAATGTGCTATTGCTGCTCGCCGTGCTAATATGCTGCTTGGCCGCATCAAGAAGCATTTTTCCTTCTTCAGCACCACCTCCCTTAAAACACTCTACACTTCATACATCAGGCCATACCTTGAATACTGCATTCAGGTATGGAGCCCTCAACTTATTAAAGACCAACAACTCCTTGAGCGCGTTCAGAGGCGTGCTACCAAGCTTGTGCCAAGACTGCGTGCACTTCCATACGATGCTAGGCTCAGGGAGCTTGGCCTTACGAGCCTTCACGACCGCCGCATTAGAGGTGACCTACTCCACACCTACAAAATTCTGAGTGGGATTGATCGCACCGAAGCTAATCGGTTCTTCACTTTGGCCCCCTCCGTTGGCACTCGTGGACATCGCCTCAAGTTACAACGCACACGTGTGAATACCAATGTCGGGAAGCACTTCTTTTCATATCGCGTGATTGACCACTGGAACCGGCTTCCTCATAATGTGATTGAAGCCAGATCTGTTAATGGCTGGAAGGCAGCCTATGACAAAATACTTTCTGCCAAGCAGTGAACTGTCTCTGCTCATCCAACCATACAAGCTTGGCTTTGGTTGTGTATTTTGTTTAAGTTTAAGTTTAAGTTTAAGATCACGTTTTTCCCAATAATGTTTCTCCATTACAATGGGAGATGACTTCCGTACGGCTACCGCTTATCTCCCTCATCTTTGGAGTTACAGAAATCACAATATATCGCGGCATGTACACCGAGAACGGTATGGAAGCATGCCCGTCATACCAGCACACAATAGCTACAATCACAGATTAGAGAACGACAACACGTACTGTTTTGGCCTCGAATGTACGAACTGCTGAAGCAATTGTAGAGAAATAAGAAATTTCCAGATAAGCCAACAATGTGACAATAAACACGTTCGCTATTGCCGACACTCGGCACCAACGCGGTAAACAGCTAAAACAATAGGCTGGTAAGTCGCGCTTCACGCACTTTGACCTAAATTTGACGAAGGTCAACACGTCCAAGGGTCAACCTACCATGCACGAAAACTGAAAGTAGGGCACAACTTACAATTTTCTAAGAATAAGATACTCTAAAGTCATTCCCGATTTATGACAACTCAAAATATTACCTTTTAGTAACTTTGGAATGACCATGCTCCATCGCGGTGCTACAACAACATACGAGATGTCATCTAATCCTAATTTTTAAATAACAACCTTCCAACATTTCAACTCCAAGATGTGTTTAGTTCTTGTCGTTGTTGTGACGGGTAAAGGCCGAATGAGATAAAACTTCATTTGGTCTCCTCCAAGCTCCCAGGAAATCAGTAGTATATATATCAGTGGTCTCTCTAATCAATCAAATAACAGAGGTGTGCGCAAATTTCAAATTGATCGACGGCAGCGAAGAAAATATTTTCTCGGCATAGGCGGCGTAAATAGGCGCGCCGATAATTCGGAGGGCAGCAGCGACCTTCAGCATTCAGTACCTTCCTAAAGCACCGAACGGAACGAACCAAACGCACCACTATTGGTGACAGTTCAGCTCATTCCCCACTATAATCGTGTTGATGTGGCTTGCTTTCGGTGCCTCACGCATGCTCAAAAGCTCCAATATTAGCAACCACCTCCCCGAGATGGTTTGCAATTTGGCATTGCTAGCGCCTGGTTACATCCATTAGCCTAGCCTGGTCCACTCAATTAGTCACGTCTGGTCACATTAAATGTATGACGTAACGAGGGCTCTGTTGAGCTTGTTGATTTTGCTGAGCTGTGATTGCAGTTTGGGAAGGTACTAAACGGCTGACGCAACGTCACTGCGCACGCGCGACGTCAAGTTTGGAGCCAAACTGTCTCTAACAGTGGTACGTTATGTTCGCTTTGTTAGGGCGTTTAGGAAGGTGCTGAATTTTAAAAAGAGGCGGTGGGGATCCTAAAAACGTCTGCATAAAGTGTCGGGAGGGTGAAGTTAAACCATGGTCAAACCTTACTAAAAGTCGGTTTTCATGAGGCTTACACTTGTTGTATGAAAATGAAATGCATTATCTTTTGTTTAAGCTTAGGTTTATTCGTTATCAGAACTGGCTGTAGATAAATGAATAATCCCTTAAGCAAAGATCAACTTGATAGTTCTGTCAAATAAAAATGTTGTTCGGAGATAAGAGCGTGCAAAACACTCTAGCAGATGGTAAAGGGAAGTGTTGCATCTTTTTTGTTACTGGCTCTCAAGTCCATACAAAGTAAGTCAATCAGATTCCATAATTTTATTTTCCTAGCAGTCTTAAAGCAATTCGCTAAATGGCCATTTCTTTTCCCTATAACTTAGCCGCAATTTCGCAACTTCGTTTCACGCAACTTCGTTTCGTGCAGTGCTATACTGCTATACTACTCCTATTCGTAGGACTTTGTGCTACCATGGGGTAACAACCGTACTAGAAACAATGCATTCCAAACCTTCGCAATCAGCATTACTTCAGTCGCTTGGCTGCATAGAGTTAGATAATGATGATGATGATGGTGATAATGGTTCTCCCTTTTGTAACAGGGTGCGGCCGCAGTCGCCTAGCCGTCCAACACAAAAAAAATCCACTTCTCCTGTGGCTCCACCACCACAAGAACAGCCTCTTTTCCATCTTGACTCCTGCTCCCTCTTCCCTCCTACTCAGAAGCCACCTTATGGTCTCATCCCCCTCTCTCCCTCCCCAATTCTCCTTACCCCTAAAATCCTCCAGTCCCCAGGAACCAACCAGAACATGCTCCACCGTTTCCTCTCCCTCTCCACAGAAGCCACATGTGACATCGTCATCCTCTCCCACCGCTTTCCACTCCATCATTCGACTATCCAAAGCTCCAGCACTTGCCCTAAACAGCAACACCCCCCCTTTTTCCCCCCATACCATCTCTCCCACCTCAATCTGCTCTTTTCTTCACGATACTTCTCCGTCGACGATTTTCCTCTCATATCCATCTTCCACTTTTCCACTTAACCGTGCCCCTCCTCCAACCCACTCCCCCTCCCCCAACCACCTTCACAAACTTCCCCGCCAATCTCCTTGTCATACCATCCCATCTTGTACAACACCTCTGCGTCACAAACTTGTACACCCTCCTCACTATCGTCCCCTCCTCCAGCTCACGCACCCTCCTATCAAACCCAATCTTCACCGCCACTTCCCTGGCATCAAAGGACGACAATCCCATTTCTCGACCCTCCACAAACTCTCTTGTCGTGAATCTGTTAGCTCCCAAGCCTACCTTCCCACCTCCTCCTGAAACCTTTCTGTTTTCACTCCAAAGAATCCTTGCAACCTCGTACTGATTGTAACCCCACATCGCCACCTTCTTGATCACCCCCTTAACCCTTTCCGCTTTTCCTATCACCTTCCTCCTTATCAACTCCAGATAGTCCGTTTAGCAAAAAGTCTCACCCACCAGATAATCGTACTCTTTTACCCTTTTGAACCCCCCCCCCCCCAAAGTGGAGCCTCTTCTCCTTCCCTTCCTCCTGCACATCTTCTCCTTCCCCAAAAACTATACATCCCGATTTCTCCCCACTAAACTCGGCCTTCATCTCCAGCCCCCACAGAAAATCCCACCTCACTCCATCGTAAACACGGGCAATGGCCAAAAACGTCACCCATAAACTCCGCCCCTCCTTCCTCGCCTCCTCGATAGCCTGGGTCACCACAAAGACGTTACCTCCAGCCTCCTCCCCTTCCTGAAACCATTATATAATGTATAACATATATTCTTGCTATTATATATTGTAGTGTATTCTTGCACCAGCCGACGCCGGTAACACCAACATGGGGCCGCCATCTTCCGGTTCTCGTCTGAATGAGAATCGCAAGAGGCCAATCGTACAGTCTATTTATTTATTTATTTTATTTACAAAATTATGTAGCTCCCTATAAAACGCATAACATCAATTTCACATTTTAAAGATAGAAGAAATATGGTGGTGCCTGGCGCACACAGTTCTCGCCTCTGCTCTCGCCTTCGCGAGATACACAGCCCATAATTCATCATTTCTGTTGTAATCACTCCTGTATTGTGCGACGAAGGCAATGCTTATATATGTACAGCAGGGTGCCACAAATGAGAAAACACTGTATTTTAAAATGGTGCAAATATTACTTTTTTAAATCGAACAGCAATTGGAAACTTTGTTCAAACTTTTGCCTGTGCCAGGATGAGTTTTGCAAACAGGATCACAGTTTAACTGTAGCTATGCATTTTTACCCTACTCGTCAGACTTGAATTTCTTCAACATTTTGCACACCATGACAATCTTTATGGCGGCTGCCATCCCATAATCTCAAAGTGGAAGTATCACATCTGGCTGCACTTTAATCGTGAGTCTGCTTGTCTGGTTTACCATATCTCATCTTAGGTACTACATGCGCCTATGCAGGGACCTTCTATTGGGTCGGTCCACTCACTACAATTCGTCAGAGCCGCAAAAGAACTTTTTCCAGTCAAAGCGTGTAAAAGGGCGAGATTACCCAAGAAGCCACAGTTGGTGTCACCTTTGCTCCCAAACCAAAACAAAGCCAAGCAGATGCAGCTTTCTAACAGCTTACTATGTTAAAGAGACACTATCACTGACTATCACTGACAGAATCTGGCAATATCTACAGCTATATAATACATGCTTGCATCAAGCGAAGAAATGCGAACCACCATTTCTTTTAACGAAACAAACAAGCCGCAAGCCTCCTTAATTACTGAGTGGAAATGTGGTAAGTCTTCATGCACTTAGTAGCAAGCTGTAAAGCTTAACAGTATCACTGCCACTGGATGGCACCATGGTATTTTCGTACGATTTTTCAATAGGTGATAGTGCCACTTTAACGTTACCAGCCATGCAACAACTCCCAGAACAGCAGCCGAAAGTTAACCTATAAACACTAACATCAGACATTTGATTAAAGGGACCATACACAAATGACAGCATGCAAATTTGCCTTTTACCCCCCTTCCCCTGTCACATTTTCTCTTGCCACCCCCTCTAGAAAATGACGTCGAACTCTTCCCTCCCCCGCTGTTACTTATGAAGATAGAACATTCCGGAAAATTCTAAACCAAGCTCTTAAATTAGTCTGAATTTGTTGAATTTTCTTTTTCACCCCGCTTGAAAGTTATTTCTTTGCTTGGTAAAACCAACATTGTGTGATGCTATAACCCTCCATTGTCCGAAACTCACATTCACGTCAATCTCCCGTCCACCCCCTCCTCTTCTGCGGCGTCATTAATGTACGGTCCATGATGAAGACAGTTGGAAATTTGGCTTGATTTAAAATGGGTTATCTAAATGAGAACAATGTAAGTAAATCCGATTCCGTTGTTTGGCAACGCCTAAGGATCTTATTGATCAGTGTGAGCAGTGTGATAATATTTCAATCAGCGATGATATTGTGATCACGGATTCGACTTGGTTTATTTTGTTTTGTGGGGAGGGCTTCTGAATTGAATTTCGCACCTCTGTGCCCTAGAGTTCGTTAATTTAATTTAATAACAACATCAGTTACCAGTTATTTGCTACTTTTACTGACTTCATCATTACAAAATCCGCCAATATAAACAGAAAATAGCAAGGGAGCAAGAACAGAACCCTGAGGTAGCCCACTAGTTGTGGGGCAACAGTAAGAAATGCATTGTTCCAAGACGACAGCCATAATCCGACCAGCTAACCATTCTAAAATCCAAATTTAATGGGACCAACAATTCAAACAAATTCAAGTTTATGATTCAATAACTTATGAACTACATTACCAAAGGCTTTTCTAGGTCATTAAATGATGAGATCAACAGGGGTGCCATTATCAGTTGCAAGCAAGAAGTCATGGTAGAACTCTATCAAGTTAATAACCATGGAGAGATCTTTTTAAACACATGCTGCTAAGTATCGAGGAGGGACTAAGTTTTTAGATAGGTGTAAATGGATGGTTAACAATTCTTTCAAACAGTTTGTATAAGATGGGGTAAGACTTATTGGTCTATAATTAGCAGGCAGTCTGCGATCACCCTTTTTGCAATAGGGCAAATGTTCTGCACATGTCTTTCACACCTTTACGATGCCATGCTTCAGCTGACCAAGTCTGACTCTGAGCTAAAGAATAAGTATATGCGTTGTTACCCCTTTCATACCCTACGTTTTTGTAATTTGTGCTAAAATAATAAGCGAAGTGTGGGTACGTGACCGAGTTAGGATTAGACAACTCGACCGATGCACTATTAGTATTAAAGGGCAATTACATCCATTCTGACATGCATGTTTGACTTTTGGATCACTTACACAATAACTAAACACAAGAATTGCGGTAAGAATACGTTACGTACGTCCGATATAACAATTTAATTACTGCATCACCAAAACACAACACGGAGGTCGCCATTGTTTTGCTGGAACGCGCAAAAATTAATGCCGACAGACGGATCTCTTCGATTTCGACTCGCA
>JAHWFP010234896.1:100065-110495 GCA_023313725.1 Lithobius niger
CGTCAGACGCTCGAGCTCCTCACAGTCAATACAGCTATCTCAATCGGTTGCGAGTCGAAATTGAAAAGTGACATCTGTAGGCATTAATTTCTGAGCGTTCCGGCAAAACAATGACGATCTCCGTGTCGTGTTTTGGTGATGCAGTAATTAAATTGTTATATCGGACGTAAGTAACGTATTCTTACCGCAATTCTTGTGTTTAATTATTTCGTAAGTGGTCCAAAAGTCCCCGAAGTTAAGCAGCATTGGGCTGGATTGATACTTGGGTGGGTGACTGCCTGGGAATCTGGCTGTTGCAGACAGGGCCTTAGGGCTTCGGGCAGATGACCAGGAGTGGTTAACGCTCGTTAAACCCTTTTTTTTTTTTTTTAAAGTCAAACATGCATGTCAAAGTGGATGTAATTGCCCTTTAATTTTCAGGGATCTACGTAGCGTATTTCTTCTGTCAAGACTTAGGATTTTACCCTTTATTCTCGATACGTATTATTATGTGGGTACATGACCGAGTTAGGATTAGACAACTCGACCGATGCACTGTTATTCTTAAGTGGGCACACCATTATTGGGCTTGGAAATGATATCATCGGAAATCATTTCATTGCATTACAGAAATACATTACCAGTCACCAATAAATATTAATGCATAACATTTTTTCTTCTTTAGATGAGCACCGAGGCCAGTGCTTTAAAGGATGCGCTCCACACTTTAAGGAATGCTGGATCTAAGCCATTAATAAGTGAAAGTTACATGCGCGACCTGAACGATGAATTGAAGATCATCGGATTTGTGAAGGATGCACTTCGAGAAAATGAGAAAATGTGGGACGCTGCCAAGTCCGTTGCCTCTAATACGGAAAGGGAATTTGGAGGAATCTGGGGATGTTTCGTGGGAATCGAACCATGTGCTTTGGCCATGATGAGAGGTCATGACCACATAACAATGCACTTTGGAAACCTCACTGTCATTGTATTTAAAAGAAGCTAATTTCTATGGCCTGAATCAGGATGTGATAAAATGGAATTCGCTGAATTTTTAGCATTAGTTTTAAAGATAATGTTGTAATCGATCAACTTCAAATAAATAAAAAGTTTAACAAGTCTGACAACGTTGTAGGGAAACTAAGCGTGCTTTAGTCTTTGCTTAATCATCTCGAATGTTCAACCTCACATCTGGGCCAAGTCTCGCACAGTTCTGGAATTTAAGAATTGGTGAAGTTGCTGACGAATGAGAAACAATTAGACAAGTAATTATCATGTGGATGTGTCTGTGATGAACTGGATGGCCTATTAAACAATGACAGACAATTAAATTAAAGGGCAATTACATCCATTTTGACATGCGTGTTTGACGTTTGGATCACTTACACAATAACTAAACACAAGAATTGCGGTAAGAATACGTTACTTACGTCCGATATAACAATTTAATTTCTGCATCACCAAAACACGACACGGAGGTCGCCATTGTTTTGCTGGAACGCTCAGAAATTAATGCCGATAGACGGATCTCTTCGATTTCGACTTGCAGCCGATTGAGATAGCTGTACTGACTGTGAGGAGCTCAAGCGTCTGATGGCCTTAGCTGGCCACTACACTGCCGGTAATACTGCCGGCCAGCTAAGGCCGTCAGACGCTTGAGCTCCTCACAGTCAATACAGCTATCTCAATCGGCTGCGTGTCGAAATCGAAGAGTGACATCTGTCGGCGTTAATTTCTGGCGTTCCAGCAAAACAATGGCGATCTCCGTGTCGGGTTTTGGTGATGCAATAATTAAATTGTTATATCGGACGTAAGTAACGTATTCTTACCGCAATTTTTGTGTTTAGTTATTGTGTAAGTGATCCAAAAGTCAAACATGCATGTCAGTATGGATGTAATTGCCCTTTAAAAATTAAATGCTAAATGGTAGAAAACAGCGAACCAAATAAATCAACACAATAACTTGTCATTTGCAAAAAAAGATGAAATGTAGCCTAATTTCGTGAATTGCGGTGAGGAATTTGCCTTGCAATTGTTCCTAACCACTTTCCCCCTAGTTTTCCTCAGTCCTTACTCGTATGTCACTGGTAGCTTTCATCTTATGCAATGCAGGCGAAAAATTCAACCGTTTTTTTTTTTCAGGGTGTTTGCGCCGTAGGTTAGGGTTATTTTCGTGGGATTATCCCTGCTATTTAGCGTTGGAAACCAATCTCAAGCAAATTCTGGTGGCGTACAGGGATTTCTGTATATGTACAGTTACGAATTCGCGTTACTCCCCGCATTTTCTTGAGTTTTTGTGACATGTCAATCGAGGCACCTTTTTCTTGTAACTAGCGGTAACTTAAGCGGTAACTGGTGCAGCAACCTTAAATTGGCTAAGGAAAACATCTGCGGTCCCAATAGGTATGCGAAATGCGCATTTTGCTTTGGGGCTGAGTTAATATTTAAACAGGGGTTTGAAGGGGAGGGGCAATATTTTCACCCCCCCCCCAACCATAAATATTTGGTTGATGATTTTTAATTGAAATAATCAAATGTACAATTGAGAAAATTGCATCTGTTTAAGTTCTGTTGTGCTTTATCTATCATATATTTAAAACGTAAAGCACAACAGCACTTAAACAGATGCAATTTTCTCAATTGTACATTTCATTATTTAAATTAAAAAACATCCAAATTTTATCCGTGAACATTTTAACAAGTAAAGTGAAACTTCAATCATATAACCGCCTTTTTTACGGCACACTTGACGTTTTTGTTAGTAATAAACTATGAGGTGTGAAGTCTCTCAAAATGAAACGGCCGACATGACTGAATGGCTTATTTAGTTCTTTAATACGAGCTTCGGGAAGCCAGTTGAATTGTTTCCGCGATTATTTGCCACGATACTGCATTTGCCGCAACAATACAGAGTCAACTACCCAGCGAGAATACACATGATAAATCTAAACACACGCTAGTGCGTTGTCATCAAATAATAAACATGGGTCAAATCTTGGTTGGAACCTGAACATAAATACGCATTTTTAATTTTCCGTTTTTTCGCAACCAAAACTGAATGGACTCACAGCTGTGAAGGTACACGAATAAAAAGCGGATTAGAGTTCACTCGAAGGCAGCGAACTATAATTTGTACTCCAATTCCAGGGAACAAGGATTGTGACATGCCAGCCTCCATGCATACGCGCATATGTCATCACTAATCAAACAAACAAAATGGTTGGATATTTCACACACAAAAATGCACACACAAATACAACGTATACACACACATGAAACTGAATGAAAACCTAAACCCGCAAACAAATACAAAATAGACGCCATAAACAGCAAACGCCTACAAAATTGAAAGATTAAAAATACGGTACATACAGAAAATGAACACGTAATTATTCACACGAACTAGAACTAAACAGAAACCATCAAATACAGGTAAGCTAGGCGTCTGTTTGTTTTGCAAATTATAAATGCGCACAAAAGACACATGCAGCCACTCACACAAAACAGACTTAAAATACAATACAACAAACAAACATAAAAAAGCCTGTATAATATTAATAAAGGCACACCAATTAAAGGCACAGAAACATTCACACACATGCACACACAAAACATTTAACATTTCAAACACAAACAGTGTTCACTTTCTGACATAACCATTGAGTAAAAACAGTCCTTGTTCCCTGGAATTGGAGTTCAAATTATAGTTCGTTGCGTTCGAGTGAACTCTAATCCGCTTTTTATTCGTGTACCTTCGCAGCTGTGAGTATGGGGATACGAGCTCATAATGCTTTTTTTTCTAAACGGCGAAGCCGTTTTTTGTTTAGTTAATTGTTTTAAAATCGAGAGCAATGACCCACCTGACAAATATTAGCTCTTGTAGGAATGTCAGCTAAGCGGCTTTCAATGCAAAATATGACCATCAATAACGTTGCACTAGCTAGTTAGTAGTCTGCTCATCCCTATGTTAATTTTCATAGGGCGATTATTCACCGATACCGAGATAAAGGGAAGGCTTCAGGCTATGAAATTGGACGAATGGCTGCAGTACGAACTGTGTACCTTTTATGGTTTGAAGCCTGGGGGTGTAACGGGAACGGCGAGGGAGAACACGTAACTACTAAAGTATTGTTATAACCACTGTTAGTATTTTCGGCATCGTCTCTCATTGGACGGCCAAAGTTCAGAAAATGATAACGTGTATACTGACGTGCGTATCTAGACACACACTTGTGTGTCCTCACAAATCTAAATAACGTTGCCAAAGAAATTGTATCCACATCCAAATAACGAAAAATAAACAAAATGTCAAAATAAAACCAAAAACTGGTCAAGAGGCCACCAAGTTGAGAATGGCTCGGCCTCTCAAAGGAGTGATATGAAATTAAAATATTGGGAAAATGGCCACTCAACCTATTGTTGACGTGGCACATTACACATCTGCACACTAGTTGAGTTGAGTCTAATACACAATTAAAATTTAAAATAAGTGATATCATATAAAAAACCAAAAATGGGAAATGGGACCGGCAGGTTCCGAATGATTCGGCCCTTTAACGGAGTGATATCAACACACAGAAACATTCGTCAAGTTAATCACACAGAATAATACTTTGGACGTTAAATGAAAACTTGAACATTGCTACCGAAAGTAGCAATGTTATAGTTTTCATTTAATCTTCGAACTATTAAGCGGTGCGATTAACTTGGCGAATGTTTTGGTGTGTTGGTAACTCCAAATTACCATCAGTCACCATCGTCAAATTCGCGAAAACCGTGAAACCATGGCTTTCAGATAAAGTGTCATGGACAATGGCCGCCAATGTCAATGCTTTGCAGGTTTTGCCTTTAGGGAGCACGAAGCCAAATTGGGTTATCTGCCCCACGACCATGAAAGGGGCAAATTTGCTGGAGAAATCCAGGTAGAGAACCCACGATCTTTGACATGAGCACAAGGCACCATAGGCCAATGTCGTTTTTTATTTTAAGGCAGCATGAACCCATACTGGGTTTTCTACCAATGTCAATGACGGATAAACTGAACAGTTGTCGGAAGGTCTTGAAGTCTGCAGTGGGAATCTAGATAATGTTAATGCTTTTATTTGTTTATATGTCTATCAACGGAACTGTGTTCTCAACAAAGAGGCACAGTACTGATGACGTCATTTTTTTCCGATCACACTATTCTCATGCAAACGAGATCTAGACATCTATGTCTCTTAACCCTAAATCTAACTAAATCTAATGAAAGCGTGGGTGACTGCTAAAGGGAAATCAACAGTATTTTCACGCAAACGGGAAATCACAACAATGTTCTGTAAAACCGAGCCCTATAAGGTGTGCTGTCCTAGTGATTTTTTAACAATGATGTTTGACAAAGTGAACTTGGCGGGTGGACCACTTTGATCATCAAACAGATCATTCTAATCATTTAAATTGTTTAAAACAACATCCAGCCTGCCTTATAACCTTCCGCCTGCCTCACAACACCCACGCGACGATCACACCCGGGTATTTACCACAGCTAAGGTCAACTGAGACGGTAGCTTCGTTACTCGCAATGAAAATCATAGCTACTGTCTCAGTTGGCATTGCACCAAATAGTCCAGCCAGCGTGAACCCATTGATCGTGTCGTCACAAAGCGGAATGATTCTCGTATTTTAAAATCACAATTTATAATTTTCTAGGCTAGTGTCTTATAATTTTGCTTCGGCGATCTATTGGAATAATTAATTTTAATTTTTACCGCATTAGTCTGTTAGATTTTAGATCTCATGGTAATTATTAGAAAATTAGTAGATGTACACAGAGATGAAACGTCAAGATTATTGTACGCGCGCAATGCATCATTTAGTGACGGCTCGTTAGTAAATAAAGTTCATTATATTCAACAGAAAATCTCCTAGACGCCACATTTAAAAAAGGGTTTTTAGCAAGGGAAAGACTAACGGTAAGGAAATAGACCTTTGGGGCCGTACTTGATGTGGAGGATCGAGAAAAATGGCTCTGGGAGCCCTTTAAGGGCTCATTAAAGCTACTTAAACCAGGACCAGGAGTGGTTAACGCTCGTTAAACCCTTTAAACTACCTAAATACAATTGACAATGCGACTGAAAATTACCGCGTTTATTGTATCGTGTCAACAGACGAACAGCACCGTTACCATACGTCACAGTCTGCCATCACAAAAGATCGACTTTATTGTTTTGGTTTCGAAGCACTGACGTCACCAACTGTGGCAACTTGAGCAACCTTGCCCGTGTATATTTTATGACCGGTAAGTGCTCTCAGCAGTTGCACTGTGTGGACTGGCCTAACAGTCGAACGTTTTACGTTGAAGCATCGCTCCAATCCGAATTTAGACGGCCATGACCTCGACGTATCTTCCGTCCGTGGTGTCTGCAAAGCAAAGTGCACTTTTATTTGGTGCTAGTTTACTGCCACACAGAGACGGAAGTGTTCCATTCGCTCCTTGCACTGGGGCCGTCGATGGGCGCGGCTGCATCAGGGTCCAGATCGAAGGGTGGAAGAGTAAGTAACCATAAGTAGTGTTTCGTTTGAGCCGGAAGTGAAATATCAACAACACTGACGTCAGACATTTGTGGACTAAGGGACCATACACAAATGACGTAACGCACAATTTTCCTTTTTATTCTTTCCCCTGTCACATTTTGTTGTAAGTCTTGTAACCCCGCCCCCATAGAATGAGACGAACATCGAACCCCCCCCCCCCCATCGAGTGCGGGTGAGGAGAGAATAATTCGGACAAATTCAGAATCTAGCTGTAAAATTCGTCTGATTTGTTTGCTCTTCACCTTGTTTGGAAATTATTTCTTTGCTTGGTAAAAACAAGAGTGTGTGACGTCATAACTTCTATGATCCTTCCTCCCCCTCCTCCTCGTGTGTCCTCGTGCACATGGGAGCAAGCTGTAAAGGCTAACAATATCACTGTCGCTAGATGGCACGACGGTATTTTCGTACGATTTTCAGTCGGCGATAGTGCCTCTATGTAAAGACGGCTGTGATGTCGGGTGGATCCCAAATAGGTTATCTAAATATGAATAAATCCGATTCCGAAGGTTGACTGGGTCTGAGGAACTTGTTAATCAGTCAGTGCGATTCGACTTTGTTTTTTTTTGGGGGGGGGGGGCGCATCTGAATTGAATTTTGCACCAAACCCAGGAGTTGATAACTACGCCACCGAAAGCATGGTTTGCATAGTGGTCCGTCTACTTGCTTGTCTTTCCACATTGATCTACATCAGTGGGGTACGCACGAGGGGGGAGGAGATAGGGCGGACAAGGGGCATGAGCACCCATCCCCCAGAAAGGAAAATCTGGCGCGCCCCCATATCACAAGCCAAACTTAGATTTTTTTTATGATAATAAATGTCGAAGTATTTCAAATTATCATGTAGGTCCAAAATTTAAAATCTCAGCATTCGAAAAAAAAAAATGCTGCTGAAGATATTGAAAAGGGCCCCCTCTCAAAAAAAAAGTTGCTGAAAATGCTGAAAAGTCTCTCCATGGGCCAAATGAATACTCTAAAATGTGTTAATTTTCAGAGCCCCCGGACTCCACTGGGGGAGCTTACAGCACTCCCACAGACCCCCTGGTTGGTTATTAAAAGTTTTTTTTTAGTAGCGCCCCTTCATGCACTGTGCCCCCTCCCCCCTCCCCCACACACAAAATTCCTGCGTATGCCACTGATATACGGTTAACTCAAAATACTACTGATTCTGTCCAGACGAGACAAAACTCATATTCATCTTGTCTCAAATCCTATGTTTGCAATCTTCATTTGTCTCGATCTTGTTTTCTCTTTTCTCGAAAGTCTTGATACGTCTCGACGACTTTTTTTCTCAATAAAATTCATTGTTTTATAAATTTGCAATTCTTTATACCTTTAAGCGCACTTACTGATGAACAACAGCACATGGACTAGTTAGTTGAAGACATTAATTATTGTGCTGGGGCCCTGACCTGGGCAAGCTCAGAATAGGAGAAACAAACTCGGAAAGATGTAAAATATAACCCTTTTTTTTTTATGGGAGTTCGTGTATTTAGCTTAGGCTTACGAGTTGTGTACAACCTACTTTAAAAACGTTCCTTGTTTTAAAGTACAGTACAATGGTCAGTGTACAGTAAATACCTAGCCTACACGAATATCTGCGCAGTACCGACAGTTAAATTGTTTCCAAACAGTTTTCCATTTCTGTTTGCCACGATTACTGCAACTGCTTGCAGTAATGAATGGAATATCAGATTGGAATCGAGCTGATACATGCTAAATCTAGACACACGTTAGTGTGTTGCCATCAAATAATAGACGTGGAACAAAACGTGGGCGGAACACGGACATACATATGTATTTCTGGTGCTCTTTTTTATACATATGAAATGGTGCGGAGAATGGACACACAAATGATAAACCAGACCCTAGAATGATAATAAAAAAGAGGAAAAAGCCAACAAGTTAAATGAAAAAAAAAATCATTAGAGCTCGCATCCTCATGGAACTAAACAGTTCTGAAGGGACACAAATATAACACGGATTGGTATTCACTCAAACAAAACTAACTATAATTTGAACTCCAATAATTCCAGGGAACAAGCATTTTGACAAGACAAAATCCATGCAGCGCGTACGTTTACATCACTAATCAAACAAACACAACGGTTCGGTATTTCATAGGCTAAAAATATGTGAAAATGTTATACACACACATGAAACATATGCACGCAAATGAAACACAACTAAAACCCATAACACATGCAAAACAAACGCCATAATCAGCAAAACGCAGAAAATTACAATGAAATAAGGTAACACAGCTAAGGCCGACTGGACTGGCCTATCTGGCCTATCAGAGGAAGTCGAAAAGTTTCCCGAAGGGATTTTTATAGTAAAAACTATAAAAGATAAAATTTCCTAAAATGATAGAATACGCGGGACCCCTGTTTCGGATCGCTTTTTAACCCAACTTTTCGCTTTTGCTGTTGTGTTTTTAGGCTTAACCCAACGTACTTCGTAAATGGATCAATATGTATTAGACAGGCTAGTACCTTAATTGATTCAATAAAATGTAGTCTGCGGTGTGGGTACATGTGAATATGCTTTAAAAAAGCTGACTGAAAAATTGTAGATTATTGGTTTAACTAACAACAGTCAACAAAGAAGAGAAGAAATTAAACACGGGCCTCTCAAACGAAAAAGATTCAAGGATTCATGGTTGATGTGACTTCCAGTAAACAGGCCTGGATCGGTAAAATAGATTTCCGTGCCAAGTTGAACTTGTGACGAGCCACAGGCGAAAATTCACACGAGAATTTACTAATCGACGTATTGTGTGCACGGCGTATCATGAGTCCTGCAAGTATTTTATGAGCGGCTACGTCTTCCTGGAGGGGACGGCTTTAATCGACGGCCGCCATTGTTTTTGTAACCATCTTGGATATCAACAAGGCACTCTGCTGCCAAAAACGTACAATCGATTATCTGTGTTCGTTCCGCGGCGAACTCAAGATGGGCCGCGCACACTATAAGATCAAATGTTGCAAGCATGAGCCATCAGAAGAGCGAAATTTTTTTCGTCAAAATAGTGAGCGACGTAAATGCAAAGGTCAACAACGTGAAGCGTCACAAATTCGAAATGTCACAAGCGAAAACGTCACATGCGAAAACGTCACATGTAAGAAATATAACAGTACCCGAGTTTCATTTTCCGACGTTTTGGTTGATGGATGCTTTCGTATGTTTATCCTTCCCGTGCAAGGCACCGCCCCCAACCGTTCTGATTGCGCAAGCCAAACGTACCATGTCGTGAAAAGATACCATTGATTGTGATAAGGGCCGTGGGGGATAAGGGGAGGGAATGATTTAATTCTCGGGCATTTTCCACAAGTCCAAAAAATTTGCTCGTATGTCTGAGATTGTAATATTTTGTGCATATATGATGGAGACCTGCCATGGGAATTCGCTGTTACGTTGGTTTGCACTTGAGGTGCAATTCGCTCATACGATGGTTCGGCCTTGTTACTGTGTGTATTGGTCACGCAATTCATTCGCTTTTCTGATGTTTTGCTCATGTCTTTTCACACTTATGGCGATACCCTGGTTTGGCTGACACGATCTGACACTGAGCTTAGGAGAAAGTATGTAGATCGTTATCGCTTTCATACCCCGATTTCCCCGGTTTGTGCCAAAATTACAAGTGTATAATTAATAAATGAAGCAAGCAGTCTGCATTAAAGACTGGCCTTGTGAGGAGACACAATACACTAGACTGAGAAAGAAAGAAAAGACTACTGCCCCGACTGGGACTCGAACCCAGGACATTCCGTTTACTAGCCGAGCAGTCTAACCACTACGCTACCAGGGCGGGTAGTGGCTATAGGTTCCAGCCGAGCTAAGTAGCTGTTTAATCTTTCTTAGTGGTGACCTAAAGATCA
>JAHWFP010234896.1:110505-129751 GCA_023313725.1 Lithobius niger
TTGTTTTACTCGTTGAAGAAGGGCCCAACATTTTGCTCTTGCACCCCACCTTGGAAAATACTAGTTGTAGCACTGGACTGAGATGATGACGAGACAGCTTAATGAGACGGGCCCTGGTGGGACGCCGTTAGGTACCGTACATTATCTATCAACGGGGGTGGGCTGGCGAATTGTCGTCATCAACATAAAAAGAAAATATGACCCCCCATTGGTGTTGAGAAAAATTTTTGCGCCCCCCCCCCTAAAAAAATTCTATTCCAATTTTCATTTTCATTAAATGAGTGTACGAAAAGTATAGGCCTACATTAATATGTTGTGGGATGTGCTGAGCTAAATAAATGTATTACATTAGCATTCTGTAACTTGCCTTGCACTCCCTTTCTCGCAGCTTCTTTTTTGATCCTCCACCCACCTCCTGATAGCACCTCCCAAAAAATTTTAGCCCCCCCTCCCTCTCCATATAAAAATTTTCGTGACTTCCCCTCATTTTCGGCGGCCCACCCCCGTCGATAAATAATGAACGGTCCCTTATTGGGCTTGGAATGTTATTGCATCACAAAATTGTATGACCGTCACCAATAAATGTTAACATTTTTTTTTCTTTAGATGTACACGGAGGCCAGTGTTTTAAAGGATGCACTCCAAACTTTAAAAAATGTTGGAGCAAAGCCATTAATAAGTGAGAGTTACATGACTGACACCAACGATGAATTGAAGATCATCGGATTTGTTAAGGACGCACTTGGAGAAAACGTGAAAATGTGGGATGCTGCCAAGTCCGTTGCCACTAATACGGAAAGGGAATTTGAAGGAATCTGGGGATGTTTTATGGGAATCGAACCATGTGCTTTGGCCATGATGGGAGGTCATGACCACATAACGATGCACTTTGGATACCTCACTGTCATTGTATTTAAGAGAAGCTAATTGCAATGGCCTGAAACAGAATATGATAAAATGGAATTGGCTGAATTTTCACCATTAAGTTTAAAGATGATGATGTAGTTGATCAACTTGAAATAAATATAAATAAGTATGTGTCAATAATGTAGAGATATATGCTTTAGTGTTTGCTTAATCACGCTCTCATCTCGAATGTTCGAGACCTCACATCTGGGTCAAGACAAGATCGTACAGTTCTGGAATTTCTCGAATTGTTGAAATTACCTCTGATGAATTACCTCTATATCTCAACGAATCCAGGAACCCACCGACATCCAGGTTATCTTCGCTTCTCAACGAGGAGACTTAACGCCATTGGGATCCTACCATACTCTGCTTCCTAATTACCCGGCATTCGGTTTGAGCCACAGCTACATTGGCTGTTTGATAGTGACGTTGGAATCTATTCCAGCATTTTGGAACCTCAACTTCAGACGTTTTGGTAGGAAACCGAACTATCTACTTCCGACAGGTTGACACCCTTGGTCATAACCAACCATATGTCCCTTAAAAAAATATGGCTTACTTTAACACATGCGAAATTGTCGAACACTTGGGACCACTGAGTTTGCCTACAGTACCAAAGGTCCCAACTTCATCTGACCTCAAGTCACCCCCGGCATTTTAGTTTATCAGACAGTAGAAAATTCAGCAGTTTTCGTAATTATTTGGTTTACATTATTAGGGAGGTGGTTCCACTTTGAAGAGCCAAGCCTATGTCAGCTTGTCTGCAGTGCAGAAGTTCCTCTCCCCAGTGGCGTAGCTAAGTTGTGTGGGGCCGGTGGCAAATTATCCCCTGCCCCCCCCCCCCCTCCTTAATGTACAGGATGGTCTATAAAAATGTCTCTAAGTCCATACTTTTTCTATTTTTTTTTATAGTGAGAATAGGGACAACTTTTTCGTACTCCACTCAAGTGGTTCCTCCCATTGTCACTTTTTTTGAAAAAGAATGCTCGGAAAAAAGTTTAGACGGTTTTTATGGGCCACCATATTTTTTTCATGATAGGGGGATGGACGGATGGGGGAAGACTCGAAATTCATTTTTAAAATACAGTTTATACCAAATTAAATAAAACTAGTGTACTACAAAAAAACTTTTTTAAAGTCTAAATTCGCATTCTGCCACCCTTGCCACCCTGTAGCTACTGCCACTGCCTCCACCCCTTAGCATTTTCGTTTATTAGACAATCAGAAAATCAGCAGTTTTTTTTAGTAATTATTAGATAGTTAATGGAAAGGATGCTCCAGTTCGAATCGTTAGTTTGTCCAATGGTTCCCTAACGCACTAGGCGCGTGTATAGAGTTCACTGCAAGCCCCCAAACGTCAAGTATTTCAAGTCAGTATTAATAGCCAGTTTCAAGTCGTACTGCATTTAACTCCTTTCTCCCTCAACCCGTCTTAACCCATCTCACAAATGTGTTATTTAAGTTTTATTTCATTTCTATGATTATTACAGACATTTGTTCGTGACATCCCACGCATTTCTTTCCTGAAACAAAAAAAAAGGGGTACGGTGTGCGGTTAACGTCAAAAAAAGCGTCTGTATTAACGGGATTAATAAACAGACATAAATCGCTGGAATTGAAGGAAAATTGGAAATTATCCAATAGCGAAAATCATACACTAGAAATAACGTAGTTCAGTAAGCCACCTTTATGCACTTACGTTTCGTCGGAGTGGCATAACCCGGATTCGCACCGGCTACCCAGTTCGCCCCCAGACCACCTGCATAGCGCCTTAATCGCTATGTGGAGAATGTGGCCATAGCGATTAAGGCGCTATGCAATGATCCTGGGCCGAACTGGGCAGCTGGTTCGAATCCGGGTCATGCCACTCCGACGAAACATAAGTGCATAAAGGTGGCTTACTGAACTACGTTATTTCTAGTGTATGATTAATTTTCGCTATTGGCTAATTTCCAATTTTCCTTAATATTAACGGGATTAACGCAAAGACAGCAACAAGTACCAGTATCAAAACCGTACACGTATTGTGAGCGATAGAACTAATAAATGCCGTTAAGACTGTAATCATTCTTGACAACTCCAGTTGACTCTGTTTACTTCCCTTTTTAATGCTGTTTTGTTGTGCTTCCAACGTATGAATTAATCCACGACGCTGACAAGTTTAAAATGTACTACAGTTTATAAAGTACACAGCATATTTATGTTGGTATTTCGGGTTTTCAAAACGGTTTCGTACAACACAACTTTGATATTCACATCCGTAGCATTCGATGTCATAAAACCAACCAAAAAAAGGGGGGTGGGAGAGAGGGTTATACGTTGAGTGTGCTTGAAAGGGGCGTCACAAACCTAGGTATCCGTGATGTAGACTTAAAAAAAAAAAGTCAGGGCAGGGGCAGGGGGGAGTACATGTGGAAAAAAGGTAAACAACAAAACATAGTACTGTGGGCAGCCCAGTAGTCAAGAGCTAATTAAAAAAAAAAAGTTCTAATCAAAGAGACAATTTGTTCATCTGAACTCTGATAATCTCTAACCTTTTGTAGACCTGTCATTTATTTCAATAAAATACAGTTGCAGAGTTGAGTCACGATTCATAAAGGCGGGCTTGGTGGGATGGGGGGAGGGGCGGGGGAGTTTCACTTGTGATCTAAAAATCCTGCACCACCTAGGACGTCAGCAGTGTAAAGACGCCACACAGTTTGTCTGCAGTACCAGACGCCCCGGTTCCAGCTCACCGCAAGCATCCTTGGCCTTTTCATTTATTATTCAGCGGGAAATCTAGTTTTCATATAAGTTTATGGGGAAAAGATTCCAGTTTGAACAGGCAAGGCCAGTGGCGTAAATAGGGTTTTGTACTGAGGGAGCAACACTAGACATTTAGCCGAATGGTGTAGAGGGAGAACCGAATAAGAGCCCCGGAAGCTGATGCATTTTTGCTATTTTCCGGCATTTTCTGGCCTTGTAAAGTACCGTTGGAAACATTTTTATAAAACCAGTTTTGCTGACTCCATTATACGCATAAAAAATTTTTGTAATGTAAAGCTTTCAGTTTTTCATACGAGATACTTAATTTTTTAAACACTGATACTTTGTTAGAAATGTTGGGAATTTTAAGCAAAATATGGCGTTAGTAATTCTTACTGTTTATCTTTACTGATTTTCGTATTTCTCCATTTGTTACCTGGGTATTTTAGTGCTTTAAAAGAGAAACACTAGGATTTAAATTAGCTAAGACGAAATTTGCGTCTCTGACCTTAAAATGCAACCATCTGACGGTAAATAATTTTTCAGCTATGGAAAAAGTGACATGGCCAATTTGCCGAATAAGCTTTCAAAATATCACAGAGGGATCGAATCGCCGCCCTTTGCCACCCCCACCCCCCACTAGTTATGCCACTGGGCAAGGCTATGCCATGTTGTTTTCAGTGAAGGGTTTAGATAGCAACCGCGTTTCTTCAGGCCTAAACTGGTCTACAAGCATGCCCGCCAGAAAAGGATAAAACGATAAACGTTTCAGGGGCTGTGCCCAAGACCCCACTGGCCAAGCTTGCAATGCTCCCCCAGACACACATCGCTGGCATTGGATTGGCATGGAGCTGCACCCCCTTCAGGAAATCCTAGACCCGCGACAGGTTGTTTGCATTGCCAGAGGGCACACATTAAAGCTAATCTCAGCCACCCCTGGCACATTCGTTTATCAGACAATAGAAATGCACCAATTTTCATAATTGTTTGGTTGAAATTTATGGGTAGGATGTTCCAGTTTGACGAGTCAAGGCTTTGTCAGGTGTTCTGAAGTGCCAAAGGACCCTGGTTCCATCCTGTCCTCAGCTAAGGGCCCTGTGATGGCTAGTGCTAATGTTGGTTGTGGCACGTATCAGATCGTAGAAATTTCCGACAGGGCGAGGGGTAATCGTCTAACTGGAAAATCGCATAATTGGAAGAACGTTTACTGTATAACAGTATTAACGAAAATCGTCTACACGAAATTCGTATAATAGAAAATCGTCCAATGTCCCTGGCACACTGCAGCTAAGCATATAACATCAGAAACCGCAGCGATATTATTGTCCAGTTAGACTTTAATCAGTTATATTTTTGTTCAGTTAAGACGTTTATCCATTATACACTTATCCATTATACGATATTCCGTTTCGATGATTTTCCAGATTTTTTATTTAGGCAGGTATTAGACAATTATCTCATCAGACGATCTTCCAGTTAGACTTTTGTCCAACGCCCCACTTCCGATTTGTCTTCTGACTCTTTCGCTGGGAGCATGTCGCACCACATGAGCATATTAAACCTCCAGGTATTACTCTACTACTTACTGGAAGTAGGAGTAAAGTTTCGGTTTAGGCTAGCAATTCAAACATAGCTTGTACACAAAAAATAGTTGCTGTTTTCATTTGCCTTCCTCAGCGTGGCAAATAATCCCGGTACAGAGAACATTCAAGTGTACGATACATCAGACTGCATTAGTAAAGTTCAATCCTTTTACTACCGAGTGGTTTGGGCAAGACAAGAAAAGACAAGTGCTGCATTATACACTTATACAAACACTTGCTATACTATTGCCCTCGTTTGTCACTCATGTTCGTAGGAGTATCTTTCAGCCGACTCAACCATTGAAAATATATCAAAGACATTTAAAAACATCAAACAATAATTGTCAATTTATCACCGTTGTTGCTTTATTTTGCTTTAACAATTTCGAATATAAACATTATGAAACGATGCTTTTTGGCAGTATTAATGTATTATCACAATCGATTCACTAATTGCAGATATAGTCACTTGTTTACAGTTGTAGTGCATAAAAAAACAATATAGAGTACTTTCTACACAGCTAATTTACTTGTGATAAAAGCAACACTGTACCGGCGACAATTCACAGAACGTTCACATTACCACTCACAATTTTAACAGTACTGGTATATAATGTTTAAGACTAGTGTTCTGATCATCTGAAAGGCTAAAACAAGTTTGATTTGCTTTAAAACAGGTTTTATTGGAAATTTTGAACGAAAGTGATTTTAGCAAATTTATATGAATAGGCCTATTCACTTATTCACACACTTGCAGCATGTATACAATAACGCTGCTACAAATCGGATAATAGCGATTATGAAAAGTTTAAATAGGTTTGATTTGCTTAAAAATAGGTTCTGTTGAAAATTTTGAATGTAAATTATTTTAATAAATTTATACAAATCAGTTAGGCCTATTCACTAATTTACACACTTGCTGCGTGTACATGCCAATTACCCTTCCACAAATCGGTCAACAGCAACAATGATAAGTTTAAACGGGTTTGATTTGTTTTAAAACAGGATCTACTGGAAATTTGGAACAACAACAGAGATTTTAATATATTTATACAAATCAAATAGGCCCACACGCTAATTTACGCACTTGTAGCACATACGTGTCAATAACCCTTATACAAACCAGGTAACCGGGATTCTTCAGGTTTATTAAGTGAAAACAGCCTTACCCAGGTTACGTACACCATTTTTTAATCATTGGTACATAAAAAATGGTACTCTAATCACACTCACCAACAAATTTAAAGCTTTATGCTGTAACCATGTACCTATAATCAGTTACTCAGATCAGTTTTAAGAAACCCAAAGTTTCTCCAAGTACTGCAACTTACGTCTAACTGCATCGCAATTTAAAATTCAACCAGTGATTCTTTTTAACATAATTTTTACTTTCAAATTATATATATTAGAGTGTAAAACTACTATGCTTGTTCACTTTATGGATTGCTGCCAGCAACTTTATTTTTGCAATTCCTCTAATGCCCTAGCTGCAACAGCGATCAGATTCAACAGTACTACTGATATAATAACCACACTATTCAGCACTCTTTTGTAGATTACACATTCTTTAAAATCGGACGTGTTTCTGAAGAAAATATTAGTACTTGGTAGGGTAGTTATATATTTTTGGAATAATAATAATATGCAGAGTTCAGATGGCTGAATTGAAATAATATTCCATAGAAGCAGTAGACAACTTTGCAACTGCAGCTAAACAGACTGGAATAAAACTTTTATTTCTACTTTTTTTTCAAGTTTTTCAGTTTAATGATAGTAAAAGTAAATTAGAAAATTCGCCGAAAAAGGTATTGTGCTCCATTTGTCTTGAAATGGAATATAATCATTGCACTAGCATTGCTACTTAAGTTTTTATATTATTAATGACGATAACTCGAAAGAAGCTAGGCTACGAAATTCATTAACATGTCAAATCGACAGGACAAAAATATGGCTAGGGTTTTTTTTTTAAATCCCTAAAACCCAGATTACAATACTGTGAGTAATTTATAATTTTTAGATAGGCATTGTTTGTAAGTTTTCAACTTAATAGATTAAAAACAATTCGAAAGTACGTCAAATACACTTAACGAGTCAAACAAAACAGTACAAGAACATAATGAATTCGGTAAAAACCTTAAATGGATAGAAAAGCTGAACCACAAATGTTTTAATGCTAATACCATGTGAAACACAAACGTTAAAACGGAATTTTACATTAGCATTGATGGTAAATTTTCAGGTTATTTGATAATAAAAACAATTCGTTAAGTATGACAAACAAAATATATTCTCTAAACCTTTAAACAGCCAAAGAAACTTAAATCACAGGCAGTTTTATTCCTAAAACCCCTGACTACATTGTCAATGTCAATTTTGATTTTTAGGCGGTCAATGTTTTCAAATTTTTGGATTGCCGATAATATGAATCTTTAGTGAATTACGCTTTGTCTGCGACACCCACTGAAATACTGGAATTTGGAATTTTAGACTGCTGTAAGTTTTTCGATTGCAAACAACAAACTTATATTCCAAAACATTATAAATTTACAAAAATGGAAAAAACACCTACTGCTACAGCACAAAAAAGTTTCTGCAAGGGAGGACCAATTTTGTGTGCATCTAACCTTATTCCTCTAACATGATTCAGGCAACCTTATGAGGATTTCGATAGTAAATATCACGCGAGTAAGTGGGGGTTGGTATTTTTTTTGTAAAACTTTCGTGCACCATTTTCCTATTTTTAGACAACAATTTCTTCCACGTGTGGAAAATAATATTATTTACAGTAAAAGTAAAATAATCAACATCGCAAGATGCTCGCAGTCCAGATCAAAATTGGCCAGCAATCTCAAGATGCACTGAGGCAGCCACATACCACGCCTTCCGTCGGCACGGCACACCGCATTTGGTCAAACCATGGGTCAACTAAAATCTCCAAGACGGAGATGCGGATGACAATGTTTGGCTCCAAGATGGCAGCTATCAGCTTCTTAACCGGTTGGCTCCAATTGACGGCCGAACAAAAGCCCCACTTCCGAGTTTGTTGATGGTTGAGCATTCTCAGGAGGTGACTGTCGTCGAAGGGCAGTCTACAGCTCAGCATATTGTAGAGCACAATTCCCAAACTCCAAACGTCTGCTATCATTGGATTGTACGGGTAGCAGCTCAAAATCTCGGGTGCTGCAAACGCCGGACTGCCACAAAACGTCTTGCTCATTTCCAACTTGGGACAGGCAGGGAAATCATTTCTGAAATAGAAGCAATGTTTTTCACAAGTTTGATTAAACAGCATGTGTGAATAGAATGATTTTAATTCGACCAAAGTTTGCAACAAAAGAGTTTGCAACAAAATATGTGGTATTTAAAGGGTTTAGGTAGGCTAGCTATTTTAGCCATGCCTTTGGTTCCATCCAGCTATCACTTACATAGTATATTTAGAATACCTTGGCTATAGGCCTACACAGGGTGCTGTCTAGCAGCCCCACCTGTTAAAGTGTATCAGCCATTGACTTAGTCAATGTTACCAAACTAACAAAAGGGGAGGCAGCCAATTGAAATTGCAGCAATAACACCCAACATCCAAGTTAACTAATTTACACTGAGCGACTTGCTGCAGCCAATGAAAATGATTAGTGCGTGGTTTTCCATAAACGGTAAGCATTCTCATTGGCTGCAGCGATCTGGCCACGCGGTCAAGTCGCTCAGTGCGCAGGCGGCTTAAGGTAATTCATAATGAAGTATAAATATTCCAAATGGCGAGGAGTTAAATAAAAAAAACGACTACAATACCTTGTTTCTGGAGTGGCTGCCATCCGACTCTCATTGTTTTAGCAGTTGCAGTTCTATAACAACGATGGATAGAAGAAATGCGGTACCCATGATCCATATAGGTACCTTCACGTCAGTGCTTTCCATGGGAATTAATTCAATTTTTAACTGGTTTCGCCATGTGGAGAAGGGCTACTAGTTGCATTACTTCGCAATACAGCGGGAGGGGGGGGGGTAGATGTCGGAGGTTACATACAGCAATAACTCTGGCCACATTTTGCAAACTTTATTGCCACTTTTGAAGTATTCCATATGTATGCAAAATTGTATTTCTTAATACTAATTTTAATATCAATCAAGCAAAAACTAAAGATCAAATTGGTATATTGTTCCTAAGTGAATAATGTTTAGTCTGGCAGGTTTAATTCTAGCGTTAAGTGTTTTATTTTAATTTTGCAGAATTAAGTAGCCTAGTTAATTCTACTAAATTAATAAACTGAATTATAGTTATCTTCACTTAAAGAAATTAAATAAATGGGTTAAATATAAAAGCTATTTTAAACGTCCCCCATCACACTCATCATTGCATTTCTATCATTATTATTTGCTCATTAGCCATTCACAGGATATCGGCTCGTAACACTTTTAGTTGGATCACCCTGTATAATTCGCTAAGCCAGAGTGTAGGCGATGGTCAGTAAAGGTGAAATGCAGTCATTGTGACAACCAATCCAAACCCAGTATTTAATGTGGTAAGGCTGGGGAACGTTCATTCGTTTTGTGGCATCGTTGACAAAGGGGGAGCATGTCCATTCTTTGGACGGTAGCAATGAAAAAGGGTGAGGTGTGAATTCTTTGCACGATACTAGTGAAAATGGGCGAGCAGCCGGCAACGTCAAGTAATGTTAGTTAGTAATAAATCAGTACCAACAAACGAAATATTACAATACCTTTTGTCACAGAAACTGTGGGCAATCAACCTCTTGGACCCACCAGAAACAAACATCAATGAGACAACCTGGTTTCCTACAGGCTTTACGAAGCAGATAGTGTTAGTTAATTGAAAAGTTTTTGTTTTAGGTTAGTCCCATACTAGCTCGAAATTGATGAGATTGTTTAACAATAGTTAATACGAATGCAAATGTAGTTTGAGTGATTAACAATCACAAGGGGAAATGTCAAGATTGCCTCCTTTACTTGAATCTTGCCAGTGAACTAGCAATAACATGATACAAGTCACACTGTTGTGGCATTATGGCATGCAATTCAATTGCTTGTTCAGATGGGAAATGATTGTTTTAAGTTCGTCTGGACTATCTGTATGCTAGCTCCACAAGGAATTATGTTCATGTATAATTTTCTTAATTCCTAACCAGTAACCAAACTACCGTAGAAAATGAATTGATTCTTGAACTCAAGTAATCTCCCTGTTCATGCATGGATATGGATTATCCCTCTGACAATTAAGAATTTTTATTTTAAAATTTAATTTCCATTTTTAAATTTGGTTAAAACTTTTACCTGCACTGGGAAATACTTAACACATTTTTACAGTTAATTGAAACCGTCCACATAGAGGCAACGAACGAATGCTTGCCTGCTTATACACGGCGACTGTTATGCACTTATATATTAATAAAACAGGCAAGCTTTAAAGGGATATACCTCCCAGCGACATTTTTCTCGATCCTCCATATCAAGTACGGCCCCAAAGGTCTATTTCCTTACCGTTAGTCTTTCCCTTGCTAAAAATCCTTTTTTAAATGTGGCGTCTAGAAGATTTTCTGTTGAATATAATGGAACTTTATTTACTAACGATCCATCACTAAATGATGCATTGCGCGCGTACAATAATCATGACGTTTCATCTGTGTACATCTACTAATTTTCCAATAATTACCATGAGATCTAAAATCTAATAAACTAATGCGGTAAAAATTAAATTAATTATTCCAATAGATCGCCGAAGCAAAATTATAAGACACTAGCCTAGCAATTATAAATTGTGATTTTAAAATACGAGAATCATTCCGGGTTTTTGACGATACAATCTATGGGTTCACACTGGTTGGAATATTAGACGCAATGCCAATTGAGACAGTAGCTAGGTTTTTCACTACGAGGAACGAAGCGACCATCTCAGTTGACCTTAGCTGTGGTAAATACGCGGATGTGATCGTCGTGTGGGGGTTGTGAGGCAGGCGGAAGGTTATAAGACAGGCGGTATGTTGCTTTAACCATGAAATTACAAGTCCGAGAACTGTAGAACCTTTTAAGAAAAAATTCAAATTTTGATATATAAAGGAACAATAGTTACCCCGATTCGGATGAAAGGCAAACTCGTGCCAAGCCGAAATCCGTGATGAGCACAGTGTTGGATTTTGTAATCAAAATGTTGTCCGTCTTGAGGTCTCGGTGTGCAATTCCCTGTTCGTGACAATATTGCAATCCTTCAACTATTTGCCGAAACCATGTGGCCGCCCAGACTTCTTGCAGGGGACCATGACAGTCCAGGTAATTAAAAAGGTCCCCATTTTCAGCATGATGCATAAAGATGTACACCTTAAAAGACCAATAAATCAGCATGGATGAGGAAATACCATTCAACTGCATACTATTCCACAATATATAAAGCCTAACAACTTCTTGATGACAAGTTCAACGAGAACAGAAATACGTATTACATTGGAACTAGCGGAGTCACTCGCTCCGCTCTCTCATTCCGAGTCGTCTCGCCCCCCTCCCCCTCATTTAATTTGCCGTTTGGTCGGTAGATGCCATCGTATGTTCGCGCTGCTGGCCGTTGCGTTCCGGGCGCAGCTACAATCTCAGCGGGGCTTGGCTGCTACTCTTATAATTTGCCGTTCCGTCGGTAGATGGCGGAGACGGCATCGTATGTCTTGCTTGCTGCTCCTGCTGTGCTGCAGATGCAGATGACTGCGTTGCGGATCTTGTGTAATTATATATATCTATATATATAATTACACAAGATCCGCAATGCAGCCATCTGCAGCAGCTGCATACGATGCCATCTCCGCCATCTACCGACGGAACGGTAAATTATAAGAGTAGCAGCCAAGCCCCGCTGAGATAGTAGCTGTGCCCGGAACGCAATGGCCAGCAGCGCGAACATACGATGCCATCTACCGACCGAACGGCAAATTAAATGAGGAGGGGGGAGTGAGACGAGGGGGGGAGCGCGACGACGCGGAATGAGCGAGCGAAGCGAGCGACTCCGCTAGTAGATAATAGTAGTGAACGAAGGAGTAAAACGAGCCAAGTGGTGAAAATCACACACCAGAAAAGAAGAGGTACGGTAAGCCACCTTTAAAGTTTCGTCAAAGTGGCATGACTTGCAGCTTCTTCCAAAACACCACACATGTACAAAAAAAAAAATTCGCTGCTGCGCACAGTTTGGTACTGCCAAAACACAGAACACTCGATAGAGCTATAATACAGCAGTCCAGAGGCAAAACGAGAGTTAAAGAGTCTAACGAACGACTAACACTTGCTCGTACACATTTGTTACGTAGCTGATGTTCCTATACGTAAACTTACTTTTTTTCACCTTTCGTTCAAAACATGTCCGTTCTACGGAAGTGACATATTCTTGAAGACGCGACTGAGGGATTGTGGGAGCAAAGTAATCACAACAGCTCGCAAAGGAGGTTGATTTTTACGGTATTGTGCACGCGCGAGGCACAGTTTATCGATTGATTTTGGATGGATTATCGACCGATTCTGGGTGGATTATCGACTGACTCTGGATGGTGTCATCAGTCACGTTGAAACATGACGTCGTTTCTATCATCAGACACTTTTGGAACGTTCTGTTAAGGTTTCTGTGCATTGAAGGTACAGAACTGTCTTCAGAAGAGTTTGTATGGTGCGTACACATGTGGGTCGTTTTGGAAGAATCTCTAGGATTCGACCCGTCGACCCAATCAGTCTTCCTATTATTGAAATCACACCTTTACCTATTTGCCCACCCCTGCACCGAAATAAGATGACTCACCGAACCCCTTATTAATTAAAGTCACAACCATGACCAGGGCTCCATTCAACCCAGAAAGGCTTGAATGGGACCCAAGTCACTGCAGTGACTTTATAACTGGTTCAGCTAGTCATGTTTATGCCAGTGTGGGCCCATCGTTAAGTAAAGACGTTATGTCAATGGTCTTGGGAAAGGACTAAGTCGCCAGTTCGAATCTGAGTCATGCCACTCTGACAAAACGTAAGTACTTAAAGGTTCCCTGTTGGATTGTTTTCATATTGCGTCTATTGTGTTCAACCAGAGCCATTTGACATATTGCCATCCAGAAAGGTATTCAGTGAACTTTGAGAATACTTTGCGTTTATCTAGTTTCAGGCCTGAATGTTTACATATTTTCTCGATATCTAAGATTTCACCAAAATTCCATACAAGGATGAAATCGGAAATCACATGTCCTACACTTTCTACAAACTGGATGGCGCACCCAACGTTTTCCAATGGTTACACTGGTTGTTTCCTGACTCAGACATCCCGATATATATTTTAGCACCACAATAACCCAAATATTAGTTAGCAAAAAGAACAAGACTGAGTCAGATCATGTCCAGCACGATGGAAGTTATACACAGCGTTGTTGTTTATACAACAATGTTGGACAGCCGTACTAAAGGACTTTTTCCTTTGATTATTGAGCAAATGAGCATTAAATAAACGAATAAGGTAAGTATTTAGAAGAAAGTGAAAATAAATTTAGAATTAAAAAAAAATGGAATTTTTACAATACTATACAATGACATTTGAAACATGTTCATTTTAAACATGGGCTCACTGGAAGGACGGACATCCAATATTAATATGTTTTCTAAAACATTTAAAAAGACTTACCTTCTTGCGTGTATCAACGATGTTGGTTATCCGAATGACATGTTTGTGGTTAAGCTTTCGCAGTATCTCCAACTCACGGTTGAAGAAATTGTTGCAGAAGTCAGCAGACAACTTATTTCTCTCCACAATCTTGACTGCAACTACATGACGATCTAGTCCTGTGCTCAATGCTAAACGAACTGTAGCATAAGTGCCTTCACCCAGCTTCTTACCAAGCACGTATCCTGTTGCCTGTCAAAGTAAATGAAAATTATCAATGCAACTTCAAATTCACAATAAAAAGCACTTAACGTTTGTTTATAAAATAGAAACCCTAATGTAATTGTTGCTGTTATATGTACAGAATGCCATAAATTCCAGCACAAACTGAAGGGGGGGCTGGAAAGCGCAAATACAACACCATTTAACAGAAGCTGATACGAGTTCAGTCAGTTCAGGACATTTCAGGTGGGATGTATCCGGTGAGGAGGAGGACTCAAGACATGATAGGCATGATGGTGCTGTGTTGACAAAGATGGGGGCCAGTGATGATGCAAGACAAGACACACGATAGGTGTCTGGTATCACAAGTCCTCGCCCGAAACTCGTAACTTGCCTGATGATATCCGAGTCAAGGCAATTTACCTAACCTAATCTAACGGAAAATAAAGGGAACAGGACATACAAAAGAAATTACTAGTTATTTGACGCTTCTCATGTCTTGCACCTCAATTTTAACGCTTCTCATGTCCTGCACCTGAATTTTAACGTTTCTCATGTCCTGCACCTGAATTTTAAGGCTTCTCATGTCCTGCACCTGAATTTCAACGCTTCTCATGTCCTGCACCTGAATTTTAATGCCTCTCATGTCCTGCACCTGAATTTTAACACTTCTCATGTCCTGCACCTGAATTTTAATGCTTCGAGTGTCCTTAAGGAATTGATTCTAGTTGAGGCATCCTGCCTCAAGAATTGTACGTGGTGAGATGTGTGCCCAAAGAAAGGATTTCGGCTATTATCGTCGTGGTCCATCGATTTTATTACCTTCAGTAATAGTTGTTGGACCCTATTATCATTTGGGCCTTCATTAGCAACCCTCAAACAGGGGCCTTTTTACTTAGCTCACTGCACAACACATTCTTTTATCAGGCCAATTACTCGGCAATGTATGTTCTCTTCGAATCTACCCATCGCGTATTTTCTAAAACCTAACATAACACTGAGGTGTTCACTTCTTTTTCTGTTACTGCAGTGCTTGCTAAGCCATTACGTACCATATGATATACCCAGACCTCCACTGTTTTGCTGGAACGCGCAGAAATTAATACCGACAGATGTCACTTTTCGATTTCGACTCGCAGCCGATTGAGATAGCTCTATTCGCTGTGAGGGCTCAAGTGTCCGACGGCCTTAGCTGGCCACTACAACTGTCGGCCAGCTAAGGCCGTCAGACGCTCGTGGCCGTCAGGCTGCGAGTCGAAATCGAAGAGTGACATCTGTCGGCATTAATTTGTGCGCGTTCCAGCAAAACAATGGCGGTCTCCATGTCGTGTTTTGGTGATGGAATAATTAAATTGTTGTATCGGACTTACGTAATATTCTTACCCCAATTCTTGTGTTTAGTTATTGTGTAAATGATCCAAAAGTAAAGCATGCATTTCAAAATGGATGTAATTGCCCTTTAAGCCTACAACACCTGAGGCCAGGAGGAAACTCGGATACTTCGCTGAGTTTTTAAAAATCATGAAGGATACTAAGATATTGAACCTCTTCCCCACCATGAACACTCGAGGGCACAACTACAAGATCCTCAAACCACACGCCAGAGTCAACAGTGATTTTTTACTCATCGTATGGTGAATTCCTGGAACTCAATACTGTGTCATCAATGCTGACTCTTATCAATTGTTTAAAAATATTCTCGACAAATTTATGCTTTTCACCTGTGTTTTTATTTTTGTTATTTTTCTGTGATGGGACCCTTAATCGAATAACTTCTTGCTCCCAAGCATGAAGACTTGGTGCACTTGAGAGAAGGACTTGTGAATATCGCATGCTTTGCCTATAGGACACGTGCACCTTGCATACACAGCGAGTTCATGGAGCCCAAACATGGCGGCTAGCTTAAATGTACTGTTGTGACTACTGTTGTCGTAGAAGCACGCAAACAAACAGCTCCCGCCCTACTTTTCGGATGTAATCGTAGTGAAACACTGTGGAATGGTGTAAAAACTATAGCCGGTAGGTGAAGTTTCGTTTTCACATTCTTCTCGATGTAGCAGCAATCGGCAAGAAGAGAGCACCTTGCAGGCACCACAGACAGGCGATAAGCCATGACTTAACACTCGATGATAACAACAAGCATTCTCTGCCTAGCCCGAGTCTAGTAGACTGCAGGCGAACTCAGGAATTTTGTAGCCAAAAAAAAAAGAAAATTTAGAATCGGATCCCAGAATTCAAGGGATCATAGGAGGGGATGGGGAATGTTTTTTTAAGTCCCTTGGAGTTCTGTAACACGACTCAGTTTCTCCAGTTTGAAACGTTTAAAAGGCAATTTTCAGAATTTTTAAAATTGCAACGAATGCCTTATTTGTCTACTTTTGACAGATTTTAAGCTACTCCGAACTTCGACTCGGAGGGAGGTTGAGGGGGCTAGTCCCTTCTGTGCATATTGTGCCAATTTGAACCCGTCCTTATGGTCATCGTGGATGGGCGGTGGCAGATGCCTGAAGAAGCTGGTCTGGTCGATAACTAGAAAGGAGACCCTGGCAAAGTTCCTGCGAGTCTGTGATGACCACGGTAGTAGGAGAGACTGTCAGCCACCCTCAGTGGCAATGGTATTTATTGAAACGAAAAACCGACAGTACGACACAAATACTTTGGTTGAAGTCAAAACGCAGCA
This sequence comes from Lithobius niger, assembly GCA_023313725.1. Classification (NCBI taxonomy): domain Eukaryota; kingdom Metazoa; phylum Arthropoda; class Chilopoda; order Lithobiomorpha; family Lithobiidae; genus Lithobius; species Lithobius niger. The sequence continues at coordinate 127,271 of JAHWFP010234896.1, forward strand.
CCAAAAACTGTCCAAGTTACCTTGCAAAACTTTGCAAACCTTGCCAAACTTGCTAATTTTCGGCAACCTATCCAGTTGCTCCTTCAGGCCACAGCCCAAGAGACTTCACACTTCTACACTATAACGGACTTTTAGCATTCAAACTTCACACCACTCCACCTTGAGTGGCCTTGAGTTGCTAGCCTTGTTGTTGGTGGTACTACTCACATGCATTGTTGTGCTAACGTCGGTGTCATCGTCTCCCTAACAGGGGCCTTGGCAAGAAAACTTTGCCATTTAACCTCCATTTTTTTCTTTCAAATTTGGTGTAGTCATACTTTCAATCAGTTTGCAAGCTGACTCCTGGATATTCATTAGTTGAACTGACTGCTTTCTGTAATGATGTATAGCCATTGATCCTCAAGGTTGTTTTATAATGGGATCTATTCTGGTCTAGTCAGTATGTCGATTTCCTGCGATGATCGAAGGTTTGCCGGTTTTTCATCTTCTACTGTACTTGGTTCTCCTTTAAAAGCGCCTAGTAATGTTCAAAATTGAGCCGGTTCATGTACCCAAGCAATTTGCCTCAGATGACGTAAACTTCAAGAAAGAAAAATAAATGAAAAATAAAAAAAATTTGCACCTATTCTGGACAGTCTTTCACCCAGGCCGAACCATAATTGGAAGTTTCCCCGGAACAAATGTAAGGTTTTTTTCATCCCTTACGAGACATCCTTCTGCTCCCCAAATAGTTATACCGTGCCGCAATACGGTTTAAAATTGAGCCATTTCCGATGTAGTACATGAATGTTATTTCCACTGGCTTAAAGGGACATTCCCTTGTAAAACATTTTTGTGGGTGGATTGAAACACTTTCAGATACGGTATGGTAAACTTTTCAAGTCACCTTATTTTCGAGGCTCTGCAATTCCAGTCTGCTTGCATCGCAATAGGTAGAATAAGTGCTAAAGTGATAAAGGAAAAGAAGTTGACACAAGATACAAATAAGAATTGCCCATGCAGAGCCTGAGTAGTCGAACACACGGAAGAGGAGAAAATAATATCCATCATGAAAGAAAATTGGCATAGGCCTGGTGCAATTTTTTTAAACCTGCGAACTGAAACCACATCCGTTTACGAGAGCAAAGGCTATTTAAGGTAATTTTATAGTAAAAAGAATATACAGGGTGGTCCCGTTTTTTTTCAAGTCCAAACTTTTTGGTTAGCACCCTCCAGAACCGTAGAGGAACTTTCAAAACTAGGCTACCCTTTCTATTAGACATCATAAGATCGTTTAAGGTTCTGGAGGGTGCTAACTAAAAAGTTTGGACTTATGAAAAACGGGACCACCCTGTATATTTTTATATAAAATAACCCGACGTGTTTTGCTGAAAACTTGGAAGTGACTAAATGGCAGGGTCTTTCATTCTGGTACCTATTGACAATCTTTCAGAATTCCATACTTGTCAAGGCCTGGAAAAGGCTCTTGCGAAATTCCAAGCTTTTCCCACTAGCCACACGAACCCTGTTCAGTTTTGGAGGTTCGTCTCATTCCCAGCTGCATGCAGCCACGCCAACACAAAACGAGAGGGATAATTTTGCTAGGTAATGCCAAATGGAAATTCCTATGATCTTTTACATACAACAATCGACATGAGCACGAGGCATGACAGGGCCCTTTTCTTCTCGAGAAGGCCATGGACGACCGAGGTCACGCGAGGTCGGCGACCTCTTGCACACAAACAGTTGTCTTAACCATCGGGCTAACCAAGGGTACGCAAATGAGATATGAAACGCAAGGAAACCACCAAGCAGTTTCGGTGTGGTCGTCTTTTTAAACGTATTTAAAAATAATGCATAAATGGACAGAATTAACAGCCAAACTAGCAGGCGAAATCGACTCATTATAATAATAATACAATTTTCCGTCACAAAAATAGCAGATGGGTAAGAAAGGGTCGTGGAGGTCAACCGCTTACAACTCACCCAACCAATAATTAAACCTGAAGTAAGATGGCCGAGCGTACGACAACAAATCAATATCACACGATATCTCGTCATACAAAATTTAAACCGAACAGTTAACCAAATTCCGGTCGTTTAAGATGTTCCGTAGACACACCACCTTCAATTTGCGTTTAAAAACAGCAACCGACACGGCCAATACGAGTTCCTCACCAAGCGCATTCCAAACATGCTTCCTGCAATTAAGTCTAGACCACCGGACTACGAGTTTTAGGTGGCGCCCACGCCTTTTGGTATAGTTATGCAGTTCAAACAGTGGTAGGTCGAGAGGCAATAAGTGATGTAGAATTTTGTATGTCAAAATTAAATCCGCCTTCATTGGACTAAACAAGGTGTTAATAGGTAGAGCACCGAAAGCCTATTTAGTACATAAACAGTCTCACCAAAAAAATGAAAAGTTATCATTCATAAGATGAGTCCACGTAAACTAGTTCGAACGGTGGCAATGTCATCTTTGAATCAAAGTTGAAACGTCAC
>JAHWFP010234896.1:129761-160772 GCA_023313725.1 Lithobius niger
CTAGCATACTACCCAGATGATTGTACTCTGAGAGCAAGGAGGCAGAACGTTAATTTTAAATGTCTTACAGCTACAAGAAGAAGAATTACATGTCAGGCGGCATTGGGAGTACAAAAACAGTATTACCATGAACACTAAAACTCGTATATAGATTAAAAGATTGCACGACTTCACAGTGACTGATTCGGTAATTAAGAGTAGTTAGTAAGACACCAAGGGGTCTACACCTCTTCAGAATTCAACGAATAAATAATGAAAACAAACCCAACTAGCTCTTGTCTAAAAAAGGAATTCCTCCTTCATAATAGGAAACCACTGACATTTGATGGGAACCCAACTGCACTTAACCTAATTGGGGGAATCCTTTAATGTATCTGTCAAGGCTGAGTAGTTAATTACTCGTAGCTTAGTATAAATGGTGGGTAGAACCACATGAGCTTGTCGTCCGTCACTCACGCATCGCATGGATAGAGTCTGTACATATAATGAAAGGGGTGACGTCATATCGTAGAAGAATCAGTTTTTTTTATATAATCACTGGAACTCGCGCTGAACATCTTTATTATTAACTTGTCTCATTACGTTGTCTAGAGCGACTTGAGCAGTTTTTCAGCCAACTTACGGTATTGGCCGGGGGTTTTAACCTCGATGTTAAAGGGACGGTACCGGCTTGGCCATTTTTATTAAATTTCCTCGGTACACTACCGGCTGTAGTTTTTAAAGAAATCATCTAACAATTATTGAGGGGTCCACGTGCCCAATTTCAGTGTTAAATGTGGCTCTTACCTTATTTCTGCGCTGTCTTCTCGTGGTGACCAGCATTTTAGAAAACTCCCGTCACGAAGCGTACTTCTTTCAACCATGGACCCGATATACTATGTGATAGTATACAAGTCCATGATTAAATGTTGCGTGATTGATGACGTCACAGCAAGAAGCCGTGACGTAAGCCGTAGCTTGTGGGAAGTCACGTGACTACTTGTTGTCAACTGCATCGCAGAGCACGTGGACCAGCAAATCATGGAGCAACAGCTCCATGTGGGTTTATTTGTTTTCACTCTTTGGGCGACCTCGAGTACGCTGATCAGCGTGACGTCACGCTGCCTTCCACCTGACGGATGTTGCGTCAGATTTGCGGTAAGAATCACTCCGCAGGTTCGGTCCAAACGAACTACATTGTGGTGCTGTTTCGCGTGTGTGAAGAGGCGGTACTATCCCTACAAAACGCTTCTTAGGTCGCTCTGGACAACGTACGAGTACAAAATATGACTTCGAACGCGAGACAAGTTAATAAAGACGTGCAGGGCGAATTCCATTGATGATGTTTTAGCACGTAAGCGTACAATTTAATAACGCTCAATTGTTGTACGGTACGGCTTCTGTCTGGTTTCACCCCTTTCATATGTATAGACTGTATCCATGCGACGCTCGAGTGATGGACGCCAAGCCCCTGTAGGTAGAACAAAACGCAAGAAGTCTGTTCACTTCAGTTCTGTTCTAACCTTGAGCTCAATGGGGACACATCGACATCCAATTGCCGATAGGACTTCAATCAAACACAGCTACTTGATATCTGCACCAGTAGAATTTTAAGAAAAGTACCGTTACCATTTAGATATCTTCTAGTTGTAAGCCCGTCATGAAGATGCCCCACAATTGTGAAATATGTAACTTGCAGAAGGCGGGTTTCACGTCGTGTAGCCTGTCGTTTTCTTTTCTATGCACTAAATCCTACCGAGTATTTTTGTGTGTTTAAAGCCCTGTGATAGGTATGCATCTGTGTGTCTCTTCCCCTTCCTTATATTCCTCCTCCACCCCGATCACTCCCCCCCCCCATTTTTTTCAGTTTTGTAATGAATACCTAGTGCACATTTTTTTTTTGGTTTTCTTTTTTTTTTCAAATGGCCTTAAAGCCCAGAGAGTGTTTTGTTTCTCAAGCCAAGGCTGACTGGGGTAGAAATTGGGTGTCTTGCCTCCCGGCTCCACGCTACTTCTCACATGTGCCAGGGAGTTAATAACTATCAGCAGCGCTTTGTTTAATCACCTGGACAGGAGCTAAATTCACAGCCTCCCCAGACAACGTTGCTACGAGCAGTGGAATGCAAAGCGGGAGTTGCATTACGAATACTCTCGCGTCCTACGTACCTATATGTATTTATAAGCTCCTGGTATGACGTGATGTTATAAAACTAACGTCACACAATAAATAATTAAATGCCAACTGACGTGGGTCATTTTCATAAACTCATTAACAACTCGGCACTGAAGCCACATCTCATCAATGTAGTTCATAAACCGCTTGGTGAGTTTGCTAACACCTCAGAGTGACGTCACTGCTGAAGCATCGTACTCGTATAGTGCAGGGCCGGCTAATGATGGCGGACCTTCAGCGTCCTTCGCTAGGACGTATTTAACAAATGGTGGACATTGGTCACCACCAATGTGGAGGAGGTGGAGGTAATTGGTCACTCGACTATAAGTAATAAACGTTCTTATCTGCCATTATTTAATGAAAATCAACTTAGCAACCCCCATGGCAACACAAGGGTGACTGGTGAGCAAGTGATGGTGAGCAAAAACACTCTTCTGACATTGGCCTCCATTTTACTCATCGATCACTTCAGCAAGTCGTGACGCCTCTTAGGTGTGACGTCACTTTTGGAGAAGGCGGTCGGTTTTTGTGTAATTGGTCGACAAGTTGTTTGGCGATTTTATGAAATTCCCATGGAACCCAGCACATAAGGGCACATAAGGACCACAATTCTTAATTACTGCAATGAATCATTTTTTTAAAACTCTCGTAAATTACGACCCGTTGCATATACAGCATTCTAGACAATTAAAGAAAATGAATTTGAGATTTACTAATTTTAGTACCATTTTTTTCCACTCGATGCCATTGTTAGCAAAGTGTGTTGACCGAATTAACTTTTATGACCACATTAAAAATTGTTTTTTCCTATAAACAAACATTTGATCAATAAAGGCAAAAATGTAACACCTGAAAATGTACGAGCAATTTAAATTGCAGGTAGGTTGACACCCTTTGCTAACCACGATGCAGAATTTCCCCAAGTTAAGACAAAATTTCCCATTTTTTCCCCGTGTAAAAGAAATCCTTGTTTTTTTTTTTTACTTCTTATTTAATTTCCTTTCATTACACCACTAATTTTTATCATTTCCTAATCTTAAAAAAATTCATGAGCCCGTTGAAATGACACAGGAGCGCTAGCAAACTGGAAATAAAACAAAACCGACTGCTTATTTTATTAGAACTAGTCCTCCTGTCATTCCTGCCAGAAGTGATGTTTATGGACGGACCTGTAAAAATTAGTACTCCCACAATTTTAGTGATTTTAGCCTTAATAAATCGGCAACAGACGAGACACAAAATATAACCAAATTGTAAATCGGGGTTGTGTAAGGATTTATAATGTTAACACGCCGTTTGTTGGAGTAGAAGTTTCGAAATGTTGGTTCAGGATGGTGAGAAGATCATGAGTCACTAGAGAAAATTGCAACTTGCAAATAAAACACAGAATTTCCCCATTTCTTCCCTTTTTCCCTATTTAATATCCCCCCCCCCCCCTTGAACAGCATTTTTTTCCTGAAAAGTGACAAGTGGAAGCGCTGCTACGACATCTAGCGGCAAGAAAAAGTACTAAAGTCAGTAAATCGCATGTTCTTTTTTATTGTGTAAGATGCTAAATGTAACTGGTTTTAATTGTTCTTTTTGTTTATAGAGTTAAAAAGGACAAATATTGTTATAACCGAGTAAAAATCACCTTATTTACGTTTTAAGCATTACCATAATAATCAACTTATTTCTTTTTTGTGGCTCAAATTTAGACCATGTACTATTTATTATATCAAGAATTTATATTTATATTTGTAATCCTACCTGCAATCCTGAGGAATCTGATCCGCGTCGGCCCAGGGCATTAAGAAACTTGTGGACTACGTGTGGAAGGGGCTTCATTGGCACAACAACAAAATCACTAATAATTATTCAGTTTTTTTGATTTTTTTGGGTTTTGTTTTGTCGTCGTTTTTTTTTCTTCTTTTCAAGACGCCAACAAGCAACGCTACACCAGCAAACAAGCACCGCAGCTCCAAGTACGACAGTGTTGCCCCCTCTTGACCAACATCAACAACAGTTCTTCGCCTTCAACGGTCGCCACTTCTACGTCAGCAACAACAGCACTCCCTCCACGAGTAGATAATGCAAGCATACTGTCTGTCGACTGGACTGCGAGGGCAAATGGGGCGTCTTTCAATAGCGTCTCCACCTGCACCTCCCCTTGTTGACTTGCCTTCTTCCTTCAACCCTCTCTACACCCTGTCAATGTCAAATAAAAAAAAAACAAAAACAAATGCACAAAACCGTTACGAAGATGCGTAATAATATGGAGTAAGTCACTGGACAACAGAGCAACATGACAGCGTAATTTAGACCACGGGTATCAGAGGGGAACAGGAACGACTTGAGTGACCACACCGTCATAATCCGACCCAAGGTCAGCTCGTAATTGCGTCTTTAATTTCTTAATTATTGTTGTTTTTCTTTCCGTCCTGTTTCGCTTTTGATTCAAATTTAAAGACGAAACAATTTTTTTTCGAAGCCACTAAACCGCATGACTTGAGTATAAACAAAATGCTAAATAAATTGCGTTGTGTCGGTCGGTGGAGAGCAGGTTGTGATTAGATCCAAGAAATTTATCAGTACACTTTTTTCCGTATTTTTTAAATAGATTTTTCCCAATGGTCATTGAAAGCACATCTTAATAGTCCTACCCAACGCAAGAAATCAATAACCACGCTAGTGGTCCGCCCGCCAAGTTCAGTTGTCATAATTCATTGTAAGAAAGTCATTGTTCAATTCCTGCATGGTGGCCACTAGCTTTGGTAATTTATCAGAAACGAGAGCTGAGCGATGGTGAGGATAAATACCTAAGCGGCGAAACGGCTTGAAAATTGTTGCAAATGGGCAGTCTTTGTGCCCTGACAAGCAATAGTTGTATTTGAGTCAAGGAGGTAAACTGTTTCAAGTGTGATAAAAGTTCGTGAAGATCGTTGATTAGCGGCTAGTCGATGGGATGAGCTTTGAAACTAATGTAGCAACTTGGTGGCAGCCTTTTTTGTTCTGATATCACTACTTTTGATTGGTTTGGCGAGTTCTTTCCCCCTTGTGGGTTTTGATTCATACACTTTAAAAATAATGAAAATATCACAAGATAAAGGGTATATGAAGCACACAAGTCTGCATTAAAGATTGGCCTTGTGATAACGCCAAGAAGTCCTCGTGTGGAGGCTAGCCAAGAATCAAACTGTTCACCCTCCTTGTGTATTGTTTGTGACCTTCAACCCCCGAAAAACATGAACCGCTAGCAAGATTGGCTGGAACATGTAGCCAGAATCCCCCCCGCCTCGGTAGCGTAGTAGTGGAAGTCTCTGACAAGCAGGTGGAATTCCTGGGTTCGAGTCCCAGTCGGGGCAGTTGTCTTATCTTTCTTTCTTTCTCGGATTAGTACATCTTGTAATCTCACACGGGGGCCGATCTTTAATGCAGACTCATTTGCTTCGGTTAAGTAATATGATCTCTCCCCACCGGGAGTATGCAGGGAGAGCGGCTGTGCCCCTCCTTTGGGGCGTGGGGGGTGCTATAGAAAAAGGAATCAATTAGGGATTCTCGAAAATATACATTGCGGTATCGGGGCACACAAGTGACGAGCTGCCCCTTCAGAAAAAAATGTCTAGCTGCCGCCCTATTTGCACTATGCATTATCTTGTACCATTAATGACGAATTTGTGTCGCACACAAGCATTGTTATCACGCTTACAGTTGATATATCTCCCTTAATTACCCTACACGCTGCAGATTGTCTACTGTCGTCTACTGTTGTAGATTGTCTGCAGTTGTCTACTGGACATGTGACGTGTGAGGCTAGCATCTGGATCCAGTCGTTGAACTAGCTGTACGGGACACGGAATATATGCTGATGTAAGACTTAGCGTGGTATGTCAAGAGTCAAGAGTGTGACAGCCGATTTTCGAACGTAAAAATGCATAATTTGTTTAGGGGATTTGCTGGCAGCTGCCGTAATTTTTCAGCAAATAGAATAATTTCTACTCCGATTTTTAACCTTAATTTATGTTTTTCAGCAAGGGATCGGACAAAACAACGTTTCTAGGCCTAAGAAATCCACCCTCAGAGCAAAGATTCGGCTTGACTAATAACGAAGTTAGGTTATGTAACCAACTTATCGCTCCTGGTAACCCTTTGCTTAATTAAAGGCACATAAATCCCTCCGTTCGGGCCGCTTTACTCTGCGTCACCTACGCTAAAATATAGTTCAAACGACCGCAGCGCGCATTGCTCTATGACACTAGTCACACTAATTTCGGGGCCGCTGCATCGTACGACCAAGTCGCAAACGTGAGCGAAAGGCCGCGGCTTGCCAGCGATGTGGCGGGAGTTATATACCGCTCGGACCGAGCCGTTTAAAACAAGCCTAATAACATTCACGCGCCACTACTGACATCTGCATCGTACCCTTAGACCAGCAAATGAAAGGTAAATCAGTTTATATAAAACTATTTCCGGTAATGTATCGAGTGAGGCTGTTAAAATATACCGGAGGGAGTTATGTGCCTTTAAGGAATAATGGCGAATGCGGCACAATTTCACTATGAATTTACAAGAATTTAAAACATCTTGCTTGCAGCAAACACTGATTTACAATAAATACCGATTAACCTAACACGGTACGAATAAATTCCTGTACAAATTAGCCTATATCGTTTTATATCTTCGCGTGTTCAACACAACCAGTCGTCTGATAATGTCTAAAAGTTTACTTACAACACCAGAACTTTGTACACAAATTACGAATACGGTAATAGCTAAACATTAGCAGATAAAACTACTTTCGGTGTGGTCACTGGCAGTTACCAGGGCCGAGAGGTCAGAGCCGGTGATCGGGATGAATAAGCCAATTAATCAGAATAAGCTGGTTGATCCGATCGACCAACTCGGCAAGCGCCAACACAACAACAACCCGTTCACATTGGCACTAAACGCGTCACTTAAACGTTTGATTTCAACATTTACAAAGACAAACGATTTACAAGAAAAACGATCACACCTACCTAAACGCTAACAAGATGGCTTCCACACTGACGTAAAAAATCGTACGACACCCACGTAGAAATATGTCGTGCCAACAGTGATGGGTGGTAACACATGTAATAATGCGAGTGGTATAAATAAAAACGCAACAATTGCAAACGTGGGTTCTGAATCTTTGTGCCGCAACAACCAAACAACAGATGACAACAAACGAAAACAGTCATATTAGTAAAGGTATATTCACTGTAAGGTTTGACCTCGGTCTCCCATGTTAAAGCCGAAATTTCGACGTTTAAGTTCTCTGCTGTCTTTCAATATTTCCCACTCAAATGTAGTATATAAGTATTGTTATGGACTTGGGAAACATTTGTACCAACTTTTATTAAGTTCCGATTTGTCACCTCGGAGATCTGGACTTGAGCTGGAATCGTGATTTTCATTTTTGGCTTCTTGTTCTTGTTGGCACAACACGTTTCTCCTACTCTCTCTACAGATCAATTATTTGTCCTATAAAGCTGGTTCTTAGCTCTTTTTACAGGTATTGCTCTGTAGATGTGCCCTTTCCATAAGGCCTTTTCGAATTACTGAAGTGGTTCAGGGGTTAGGAAGTTCTAAACGACCAGATTGATTGTTTTACGTTGTTTTAAACATTGTTATTATGCAACAATGCCAATAAGCAAACGCTAGCTGCAAGACATAGACTGAAGATTAAAGGATTTGTTGCCATTATTGGTTTGTGCAAACTATCTTCTTCTGCTTAAATTATTAATGTCGACCTAGGATCTGTGTGTTAAACTTTCAACTTTGAGAGCTTATAATTCCGTCAAAATTAAAAAGTTTTAAACCAAATTTGGAATCTAGTCTTGAGTAGTCAAGGCCTGCCTGCAGTCCAAAAATTGTGAAATTCAGTCCAGCCAAACCCGAGATACAGAGAAGGGCCAAATAGACAACTTCTTGTTCTTGGTCTTGGTCTTGTTCTTGGTCGTGTTCTTGGTCTTTTTCTGGGGATGTACCTTTCGTCTGTCCTCTCTACAGGTCAAACTATTTATCCTGTACAGCTGGTTCTTAGCTCATTTTACAGGTATTGCTCCGTAGAAGTGCCCTTTCCATAAGGCCTTTTCTAATTGGTCAAGTGGTTCAGGGGTTACGGAGCTCTAAACGACCAGATTGATTGTTTTACATTGTTTTAAACATTGTTATTATGCAACAATGCCATTTAGCAAACGCCAGCTGCAAGACATAGACTGAAGACTAAAGGATTTGTTTCTATTGTTAACACTTGCGATAGCCAGGTTAGTAAGGCCATAGCTATTTACCGAGCTTAAAAGCTGCGCAACAAAAACAACAATTTAATAATTAGGTATCACACGTACCCCACCCCTCATCCACCACCACACCTATTTATTAAATTCTCAAAGTAACACGGATTAATAAACAAAAACGTATCGTTAAAAGTTAAAAGTAAGGGTCTAAAAGTCAAAACCTGTAAGGAACACGGACAAGCTTTGGCTGTAAGGGTCTAGGTGTCAAATTTGGCCAGTAAGACGCTGCTAAGCATTAGACCCTTACTACCCGGTGATCATGTTAATGACTTAGTACGGAAAATTGGAAATTAGCCAACAGCGAAAATCATACACTAGAAATAACTAGTTCAGTAAGCCACCTTAATGCACTTACGTTAAATCGGAGTGGCATGACCCGGTTTCGAACCGGCCACCCAGTTCGACCCCCGGATCACTTGCATAGTGCCTTAATCTCTCCGTTGCACTCCGATAAAACGTAAGTGCATAAAGGTGGCTTACTGAACTACGTTATTTCTAGTGTACGTTTTCGCTGTTGGCTAATTTCCAATTTTCCTTAATATTATTTCCAGCCAATTATGTCTATTTATTATTAGCTTAGTAACTCAGACAGAATGGGTGTACACGCTTACGCTTGTAGCAGGTTGTCTTGCTTGGAATCGCTGCTATGTTACCAAACCGGAAAAAAAATGTCAACCTAAAGCAAAATCGGAAACCAACACCCACACTATCATTGAATCATCTCATGGGCCTTTATAGGACGATTTCGGACAGCTGTTCGTCAAAAACCGGGTAGTAAGGGTCTAATGCTTAGCAGCGTCTTACTGGCCAAATTTGACACCTAGACCCTTACAGTCAAAGCTTGTCCGTGTTCAAGTCTCATAGCATAAATGAAGCAACCGCAACGACGACCCCCGGAAGGGGAACAATGAAAACGTGCGAGTGTGTCAATTTTTTGGCTTGAAGTTGAAACTGGGACGTTGTTGCCCTGAAAAGAAGTTGAAATTGCCACATTGTTGCCTCGACTAACAATTCGGTCTAACAATTATCCTTCCAACCAAACACCGTGGTAGTCTCAAGGGCAAGTATTACATGACGTCATGCACACTTCTTTTTCACACGGTACGCATCGGAAAGACTGGGAGTGGAGTAGGGGGGGGGGGGGGAGTGAGCTGTTACCATTAAGCATACGATTACGCATTACCTGAACCTAAAAGAGAATTTCTGGGGGGTGTTTGCTATTAATTCAAATAACCATCCACATTCAACTATGTATAGCAAAGAGGACGAAGGCAAGGAAACCAAGAGGAGAGGGAGAGGACGGGATAAAAGGAGGAGGGAGAGGATTGGCGGAAAGGGGGAGTGTTACACAAACAAAAATCGACTGTTGCGGTGAACGATCAGGCAGCACCGAGCAAATACTGGAAAACAACCACGGATCAAACAAATCCCCGGGCGAAGCAGGGTCCGATGCCAGTAATTGATAAAGATACAAAACGTTAAAACAAGCTAATCTAACAACTGGTCCTAGTGCTTGGATGACCACTGGCTTCATTAAGTTCATCCGGTTTCTAGGTTTTCGCCCTGAATTTAGGGTTGTACAGAAGCGTGACTGAGGTCCAGTCCTTGGCGAATCGCAGGTACCGCTTGTTCCTGGCGAATGCGCATAGTTCGCTCTGCCTCGCAGCTGTGGCCATCGCCACTAAGAAAATTGTCTTCTGGGTCAGGTGAAGAAGAAACGCATTTCTAAGCGGCTCATAAGGGGGGCCTGAAAGGTGTGCCAACAACAGAGGGAGATTCCATTCCGGGAACAGCTTCCAGATACGAGGTCGAAGGGCTCCCTGGGATTGCATGAGACGAGCGAGGACGTGGTTTGACGTGATTTCCTGTCTGCCATAAAATGCCAGCACCAAGTTAATCGCTGAACGATATCCTTTAATGGCTGCAACTGAAATTCCCTTGGGTCGAATAGGCCGACAAAGAATTCCGTGATGTCAGTGACCACTGGGTCACAGGGGTCCAAGTCCCTTTCCTTACACCATTCAAACCACCGTTTCCATTTAGTCTCATACACCTTGATTGTGGATTGGCGGTGACAGAGCACTAGTTTCTCAATGACGCCGGAGGAAAAACCAGTTTCTTCCAGTTTCCCCTTCACAGTCTCCAGGCGTGAAAACAAAGCATCCCGGGTTGGGGTGAAGGGTTCTTCCGTTGTGCTGTGATACAATGTCTTCCCTTAGTGGCAGCTGATGGGGTCTTCCTTCGACAGCTCTAGGAGGTCCACATACCACGCTGCTGCTGGCCAGAGCGGTGCGATGAGTATGAACTGTCCCTCCGAGTGGCGAACTTTGTTCAGAACTTTTTGCAGCAGAGCAAACGGGGGAAACATGTATGCCGATATCCTGTCCCACGACATGCTCAGGGCATCCGATGCCCACGCACGTTGATCCGGAAACGGGGAGACGAACTGGTCCAATTGCGTGTTTTGGAACGTGGCAAACAGGCCTACCAAAGGTTTCCCCCACCGCTGGAAGATTGCCTGGCAGGCACTCTGGTTCAGTCTCCATTCTGCTGGGGCTGTCTGATGTCATCTGGACAATTGGTCTGCTAGGACATTCAACTTCCCCTGGATGTGTCTTGGGCGAAGAGTGATGTCGAATTCTTGACAGAGCACAAAAAAAGCCGATACTTCTTTGTGGAGGGATCTCGAGTGCGTTCTCCCTCCCCTCCTTATGTAGGCTACTGCCGTGGTGTTGTCCGTCATCATCCCGACATGGGTTCCCTGCAGAGTGCTCGCACACTCGTTCAAGGCCTTGCGGACGGCCCTCAATTCCAAGTTGTTGATATGAAGTTCTACTTCCCGAGGCGACCATCTTCCAGCCAGTTGCAGGTCCCCCATGTGGGCTCCCCAACCCAGGAGTGACGCATCCGTGAAGAGGGTGTGATGAGGAGTCGGCGCGTGTACTGGGCCACCTGTCCTCAAGTTTTCTGGTAGAGTCCACCAGTCCAGATCCTGCCATGGTAGGTTCAGGAGGTCGATCTTGTTTTCCCAGGACGTCCTCTCTATCCAGTTGTCTTTTCTGAACCAGTGGAGGCTCCTGACTCTCCACGCACCAATTGGAACTAGATCCGCCATGGAGTCGATTTTGCCGATCAAGCGGCTGAGGGATCTTGCCGTAGTTGATTCCGCCCGAAGGATATCCTGAATTGAAACCTGGAGGTCCCCAATCCTGTCCTCCGATGGTCTGACCGTGAAATCCGTCATCCAGAACGCTGCCCCTAAGAACTGGAATTCCGTTGCTGGGGCCCTTCTGGACTTCTTCTCGTTGACTCCTAGACCCAGATCGCTGAACAACTGGCTGACAGTGTCCGTGTGCTCCTGTAGGGTCCTGCTGCATTTGTTGCAGAGAAGCCAGTCGTCTAAATATCCGTTAGATTTCACTTCCCGTTGGTGAAGAAATCCCAAAACCGGCATGATGATTAACGTGAAAACATGTGGGGCAGTGCAAAGGCCAAAGGGGAGGACCGTGAACTGGAATGACTTGCCGTACACCGCAAACCGGAAGAATTTGAACACTGAAGGGTGGAGGGGGACATGAAGGAATGCGTCCTCCAGGTCCAATGACGTGGTAAACTCCCCTTCCTGAAGTGATTCCCGAATCGACGAGAGCGTCTCCATCTTGAAGCGTTCTTGCACAATGTGTTTGTTGAGAAGCCTGAGATTGAAGATGACACTTCTTCCTCCCCTTTCTTCGCAATCACCCTTGCTGGGCTGTAGAACCCTGGTGATCTTTCTGGTGTCCGCTGAATTGCTCCTTTGCGAGGAGAGTTTGTACTTCTTCTTCCAATAGCGGGTCTACGACGTTTAGGAGCCATTTTGGAACCACCTTCGATAGTTTTGGTACTGAAAGAAATGGTGGTCTGTATCCTTCTCTGATGACGGAGAGAACGAACGGATCGCTCGTAACAGATTCCCACATAGGATAGTGGAATCTTAGCCTGCCTCCCACCTGTCGGTGAAGGAGAGCAGGCTGGGGCCTCGATGTCATAGTTGTTCACCCCGACTTCTTGAGCCTCTTCCTTTGCTTTGGGGTCCGGTCGACGATTTGGTTTGGTCCTGATCCTTAAAATGCCCGCCGCCCCTGCCTCTGTTACCCTGGTGGGAGGGGCCCCTCTGTTTCCTGAGTCCCGATGTCGGTTGGGTGTCACGAAAGGGCTCCGGGTTAAAGTTCTTGTATGGAAACCGTCCCTTGTACTTCTGAGGGTGATTCTTCTTAGGAGGGGGTTTCACCTTTCCTCTCGGGTCCGGGGCGATCGAAAGGAGCTCCCCATTGAACAACCTGTCGGACTTATGAAATGGTAAAAGCCTAAGCTTGCCTGCTGTTTCCTTCAGAATCGATGGAGCTCCACTGAGGTAAGCGTCCCATCTTCGCAGGACTGAGTTCGCTGTTGATCGCACTCCCCAGTCCATGGTCTCCTGAAAGGAGATTGCCTGTTTTAGAAGGTCTGCGCAGTCCCGGACGATCCCTTGATCTTGGCTGTCGACCGGGGTCCTGAGAAAGGACTGTAGCGCCGCCAACGCCGCTGAGGCCACAAGTTCGGCGTGAGACGCTGCCCTAATCCCTACGTGTAATAATCGTTCCTTCGCTTCGAACTGCTTGAGTGGAACACGAATCACCGCTGGCTTTGGGAGGCAGGAGTCGTAATCCATGGATGCAGACTCGTGAAGATCCCTTGAAGGTGCAGTAGTTCCTTGGTTTCGGTGCCGATGGGTTCAGCGGGCCAAAGTTTGAAGTGCCGAAAAAGAAATCCTGTTTACTGGAGTCATGCTGTGGGAGTTCTTTACCAGTGACTATGGGTTTGCCCCCCTCTCTCAGAAGACATCCTGCGTCAAGGAGAGAGCGGTGAAGCATCGCTGATTGCGGTAGAAGGCTAACAAGGTGACGAATGTCATCCATTTTGGCGAAAGATGCAGCGGGGGGGCTCGTCTGGGTTTCCGGGCGAGAGATCTTGCCTCGACCTGCAGAATGACGAGGGAAGATAAAAATGGACTCATCGCACAAAGCTTTCGAACGCTTCCTTTTTTGACAGGAATGCCACATCTTCGGTTCCCAATCGATTAGAAGAAGACGACCCACTCGATGGGCTCCTTGAACGTTTCGACGACTGTCGCGGGCGAGTTTCCTCCGACATTCTCGCCTGTCGCCTGTTCTGGATCTCCTCTTTGATCTAGACTTGGATGAAGGAACCGTAGGCGAGGTGGATCTCCTCCTTTTTGGTGAGCGTCTCCGAGACCGATTTCGTAACCCTCGGCGCCCCTGCCTGGTATCTGACCTGTCCTGGTGGCCATCCCTGCTTTTCGCCGAAGGCGATCCACTCTTTCATTTTGAAGATTAGTTGCCATCGGTTGGCTGGTCCCCCACTCCTCGACTGATATGGGGCTGTTGTCCCACCATGTTGACCAGCCATGACAGACGGCCGGCCTTCCAATTTTGGCTAGCCGACGACTGTTGGTCGCCTGTCAACTGTCGATCCCTTGGTGACCGATGTCCCCTTAATGACGTACGATCCAATGACGACTGACGATCCCTTGGTGATTGCCGCCTGATGGTCCTTTGAAGACTGGCGACCTCGTGGAGACTGACGTATTCTTGGAGACTGACGCCCTCCTGGAGACTGACGGACCCCGGGTGACTGGCGGTCCCTCGGCGACTGACGCACCCTAGGAGACTGATGGTCACCTGGTGACCGACATTCGTCCGGTGGTTGATGTCTCGCTGGTGACTGCCGAATTCCTGGCAACTGGCGTGCTCCTGTCGACTGGTCCTCCTGCGAGCCTGATTGTCGATGTCCCATCTGTTCGAGGAGAGGCGCCTTGTGTTTTCCGACTTCCTCCGACGAAGCTGGAAACCCCCTGGGTATTCTTGAAGCCTGCTGCCTGGGATTCGCTGGCTGCAGCATAGGTCACTCTCCTCTAAGTGGTGCAAAAAATTCATCTTCCAGTTGTGGAAAGGGTAGCGGTAGCAGACTTCCCCCAAAACCCGGCAGTCCTGACAGAAAATCCGATGGTGTGACGGCGTCAAGTGCCGGCGACTCACGCGCCCTGTTTCTGGCCGCGCAGGCGGCAGCAATCGTGCCGCCGCCCGGGGGCGATGGCCGAAGGCGACTGGGGTCCTCCACGAGAAGCCACTCCAATGGCGCGAGTCTTGCTTCAAACTTTTCTTCGATGTTGGTAGCAATCAGACTGTCTGATCCAGCAATGCGTTCAGTCATCCCTTCGAACGGATTTCATCGTGGTCTGCATTTCTTTAATAGCATTTAACGTGGAAACCGATTGGGCGTCCAATCCAAGGACGACCGACAATGTGATAGACGGTGTCGAAGCGGCCGAACCGCTGCCGCTGAATTTCCGATTCATCACTAGCAGGTAAGAAGTCGTCTTCGTCTAATCCTTCCCGCAATAATCTGTTGTCGAGGGAGCCAGATTTGCCCCCTTCTTCCATTATCCTCCGTCTGTGAGCTTCCGTCTGGTCGGACTTCCTCCAAGAACGGCGAAATCCCTTAATTTCGTTGGCCGTGTGCGATTGACAGAATTCACACGGATTCTCGGTAAAATCACAATCAAGGCATCTTCTGCATTCAGGATGTCGATCTCCAGGGGTGAGCCGATGTCTGCAAGTGCTGTAAAGCACTGGTTTACCCATCCTACGAAATAACGGCCTTGCACAAAGACACAAGTAAACTAATTGAGCAACCAAGAGGCACGTCCGTACGCGTTCCTTCCCACGAAAAAAGTGACGAACAGCAGAATAGCGCTGGGATCTCTCACGCGAAGTGCCTGGGGCCAGACTGTGGGTAGCGCAAAACTCGGTTAAACTGTGGGCTTTGCAATGAGCATGTATCTCACGATAAGCTAAAATAAAGGTGAGGATTTTCGGATAAAGTGAAAACACGGGTGTTTGGCTCTGCCAAACCAGGCATTTTCGGGGCTGTAAATCGTCCTGGTAGGTCTCCGGGCTGGAAACCATAGTCCTGGCGAAATCCATAGCCTCAGCACATTCGCACCGATGTAAAGGATCTTGGACAACTGGGGAGAGCAACTGTGCAACGTGGAAGCTAAAGAAGAAAGATACGGCACGGTCTCTGGACGACCCTTTTTAGGAGTGCATCGCGCATGCGCATAGTAACGCTACCGAGCCAGCACGCATAGGCCCATAAGTTCTTCTCTAGGGGAAGATCGCATTACACGAAGGAATGCTACAAATTGCAGGTAATGAATATTGGCATAGGATATAGAAGAAACGCTATTTCAGTAGTGAAAAGGCAATGGATCCTTCCTAGCCTACTTGGATTCATAAGGTTTTTTTTTATCATAGCATGTTTCACTGTAGATTGGTTGAGTGTACAATCTATACTGTTTTGGTCACGACTAGTAAAGGAATACTTAAAGCATTCATGGGTATGAAAACAAACACAGTCTTGATGACTTCTAGAAAGAAAACTAAAAAAAAATTCACCGGCTAATTCTGCAGGGCCTCGCAGTCTATTTTAGTCCATCTTCCTCATACCTTTTGTGGTTAATACGAATAATTCCCTCCCATTAATCCAGCCAACCACGTGGTTTTTGACTAGCCCGACGATCCCTCCGCCTCCCCCACAACCATTACAAGTTAACAAATCAGTTTAGTTTGTCAGTTCACTGTCACCAATTTACAATCCTGTGGCTTGACAATTCCAAGTTGAAATTTATATACACTATTTACAATGGAAATCAAAAACTTTTAATTATACAAAATGTCCATTTTACGTTATCGAGTAGGTAGCCCATGTAAATTAAACTACCACAAGTTAGAGAGATCTGTTCACCTATTATTTCCCGTAAACTGAAAAGAAAACACCACAGTAATATGTATGTATTCATTTATTCACTGACTGAATGTAAAAATAAATGGCTGGTTTCCAGCTCTTTTTAATTTTTTTTTGCGGCATCTCCATGAGAACCACAAATATTAAGTTATGAAGTAGTAGGGGAACGTTGCATGCTGCCCTTTTAAGTGCGAATTGTGTGGTGTTGCAATTTTTAGATACAGGTTGATCCTAGATTCTTTTTATTTAAAATTTTAATCCACCCATTTCTTCAAAGTTATTTCTGTAAGAATTAGCTATTACTTTGGTATGTTCTGAGGATGGATTATTTTTTAACGTCTAATGAATCACTTAAGACGCTTGGTAAACATACAACAAACTCACCAGATTTAGACTCCTTTAGCTTATGAGATTGACAATAACCAGTCACTAATCTATGTACTGTTCTGTCCCTCATCGAAGATGCTTGAATTTCACTTGATTTTGAATTAAATGAGGAAAAAGGACTGTTTGTCCTGTAACGATTCGCAGTCATCTTGGCATATTTGGGCGATTCCGTAGTTCTCAGTTTCGATATTTGTGCCGAAGCAGATGGGTACAGCCGAAAACTGTTGTCAGTTTCAGAACGTATAGCAGTAGACTGCACGATTTTATCATTCTTTAAAGAACTGAAAATCCCCGACTGGGTTGAACATGCCTTACTGATAGGAGACTTCAAATGATCACAAAGCAGTTCGGCTTCACTCTGGCCTTGTTTGGTAACACTGGTGCGCGAAGACGTGAAACACAATTTATCCTGTTCTGCAAGCACCTGTGGCGCACTGGATTTCATTGTCAGAGTGGCATTACAGCCGAGGACAGTACGACACGTTGGTAAGTTTGAAGAAAATGGTTTACTGGAAACATCCCTTTGGGAATGGTAGGCATTTCTTACTGGAGTCACATGATGTAAGCGAACATCCCCGATAGCGAGTGAGGCTGGCTCTTCCAGAGGATTTGTATCTTTTGAGTGAAAAAATGCCAACTTCGAAAAATAATCTCGTCTTATTGTTTTGCCAATCTCAGGCTGAAGCAGAAAGTATGACTCAATTCTAGATTTTAATCGCACGTTAAAAACAGGTTGTCGGCCTTTTGTAAAGGGCACACCTGTAAAAGGGTCACTTTCTGGTCTACCATGCAGTATCTCTTGTACTTCATAATTCTTTAAAGTTTGTTGGTCAATATTATGGCCCGAGGGTAAAAATAACGGCTGCAACATAACATTGCCCGACAACGCATCTACGAATTCGGATGGAAAGTCTTCAGGCAAATTGATTACTTTACCCACTACTGCGTAACTTTCTTTCTCATTATCGTCTGGGGCATGGACATTTGCCATCGCCACTAATCCTGGTTGGTGCGACGGAGTCATAAGTTTTTTGTGAATATCTGGTTGGCAAAGGAATGTCGATGGGCGGCCCCAAACTTCGATCCACCCTATAGCTGGCAAACAAGACTCGGATACTTTATTGAGGGTGATTCGTAACTGAATAACGTCATTTTTGGGATCAATATCATAGGATTGTGCATAGGCAGGGGCTTCAAATTGTCTTACTGTGGAACTACACTTGCGATTTATAAAATAAACAAGATTTTGAGTTTCAATGTAAGATTCTGCTGTTAAGTTGAGTCTGTCATCAAACTTGTCCTCCGTATACAGCATTGGGCTAAAACATCTTCCTAGGTTTCCACTACCAAGCAAAAGGTCCAATTTTAGCTTTCCGTGGGGACCAGCACTGGTTTGCACGATCACATGACCTATTTCAATTGGACAGATGAAACGAAGTGTAATTGACAAGGGCAAAGACTCAGACGTTTTTATTAAAAAACCCTTACGTCGAATGCCCGCAACACTTGAAATTAAATTTGTGACTTCGTAGCCCCGCGAACCTGGCTTGTTGCTCGTTATCCGACAAAGTTGGGAATGTGCAAAATCTATAAATGGTAACGAAGACGGTGGTGTTAAGTTATTTGACTGTTGACCGTAACGAGTAGACAAGTTAACTTGTTGACATTTTACGGAGTCTATTGCTGAGGCATCAGTTATTTCAACATCGTCATTTTTAACAGTCACTATGGCATTTTTTCTCACGACAGTTTTAGCAGGTGTTGCAACAGGATTATTATTGGGCACACTCGTTGCGACCTGATGCAAAGTACAGTGTTCACTACCATAGGGTTGTTTTGGCGCTAGCTGGTGGCACCATACAGACTCAATTTTTCGATAAACCTCTGCTTGAGGAATTTGCGACGGGCGGCCCCAAACTTTAATCCAGACAAGGGCAAGCAAACTGTTTTTAGAACAGGTGGGAATTAAATTAAACCGCAATTTAACGTTTTTGCTTTTGGCCGGTAAATCGCAACACTCCGCATGCGCAGGAATATTGTTTTGCTTCGGTTTGGGCAAATAATTTTTATTTAGGAAGCACGTCGTTTTTTGATCGTCAATGTCAGTCCTGGCCAATCGCCTCAAACCATCTCCCAAGTTATCTTCACCACAACCACGCTTTCTCCTGCCAAACACTTCCAAACCCAGTTTTTTTCCTAAGCCAACCGTAACATGAACAACAATGTGGCTGATATCAATGGCGCATATA
This sequence comes from Lithobius niger, assembly GCA_023313725.1. Lineage (NCBI taxonomy): Eukaryota > Metazoa > Arthropoda > Chilopoda > Lithobiomorpha > Lithobiidae > Lithobius > Lithobius niger. The sequence continues at coordinate 148,694 of JAHWFP010234896.1, forward strand.
AAATTAAGAGTGAGTTTTACAGGCGTCTTTACGATTCCGTGAAGTCGGATATTGGGATCATCAGATAGCAATTTGGAAATTTCATGTCCGCCAGATCTTGAATCGCTGCAGCTCACTTCGCAAAGTTCCGAATGGACAAAATCTAGAAAATCGCACGAAGGTGGTAATTTGGGTAATGGAGAAGGAGGCAGCAACGAATTCAAAGTTACTTTTTCCGAGGCCGGTATCTGTTTTTGTTGCTTTTTCATCTTCAACGACTTGCAATCGGCTTTCAAACAACCCTCCAAATTTTGTCACGAATTATGCTGGAGCTCGGAAGGCAAGGTCATCGACTCAAGTCTGACAACTTTTCCGCTACACGAACGCATGCGAAGGACGGTGTCGTTCTTTATTAGATAAGCGTTAGAAAATTATCTAAATTAAAGCTGCCATTTTAGGGCGTTTAATATACACTTTAACAATGTTCTGCGCTTCAGCGGAGGCGAACAAAAATGTTCAATTCAAATCTTTTTTATCCAAATGAAGAGCGCCAATATTGAAGGGCTGAGTATGACAAGTGAGCAACTGCTATTTACGTTATTTCCAATACACACTACCGACCTTAAACAGGCTGCGAAGTAAAAACAACGGCACATAGAAGTACATAGGCCTACATGTTATGTTACAACACAGATAAGCAGCTTTTTTTGAAAAAAAAATAGTTTAAAAATGGTGCACTTTAGTCCAGTGGCTTGTTACCCACGAGGCAGTTGCCTCCCAACTATGCACTTCGCATTACACAAAATAATTTTTTTTAATACTTTTCACTATTGACGACTGTTCCACTATAGAGCAGTGACACGACATAGTATTATTGTAAATAACTCTATGCTGGAGCCTTAACTTAAACTTTTACTTTATTAACAAAATCCAATCGCCCGTAGGGCATTACCGGATTTACGATTGCTACCAGATAACAAACAATGCAAAAAAAAAAAAAAAAAAAAGTAAATCCACGTGCCTTAAGGGGTTAGCTGCGAGGGGCACTGCAGAGAGAAACAGAAGGGCATCATACTGAAGCCGATGCTGTGAAGAGTGATTTCTTAGACCTAAAACGTGCGATTTTTGTTGTTGGAGAAAACAACGTTATTTTAAGCCTAAGAAATCCGCTCTTCTGTTGTTTTTCCCTCCATTTTTATGTAGTGCACCTTGTAGTTATGCCCTCCAAAACCCATACTGGTGCCAATATGGCGGCAAATGTTACTGCTCTATAGGGCATGCAGATTATGCAGTGACATGACGTAGTGTTATTGTATATAACTCTCTGGTGGAGCCAGTAACTGGGTTAGCTGCAAGGGGCACTGGAGGGCAAAAAGAAGGGCGTCTTACTGAACACAATGCTGTTAAGAGTGGATTTCTTAGGCCTATAATGCGCGATTTTTGTTGATTTGTTGGCAGTTGCTAACCTTTTTAAGCAAGTGGAATCTTTATTTTCTGATTACAACCTCGCAACATAAGGGATTGGAGAAAACAACGGTTTTTAAGCCGAAGAAATCCGCTCTCAAAGCACTGCCTTGACTAGAAGTGCAGTTGTTTAACCCTCCATTTCAATCTAGTGCCCCTTGTAGCTATCTCTCTTGTAGCCAATATGACGTCACTTGTCTCTACTCTATTGCTTTGTAACAATTTTAATATTAAGAAAAGATTTATTTTTTCTTTTAAACTCAGTATAGTTTATTACATTATCGCATTCACTCTTGACATTATTGCATTCACAAAATCTTGCCTTGGGCCAATGGCCTGCTACGTGGACCTCATATTAATTAGGGTGAAGGGGTCCCATATCAGAGTGACTTAGCCCCATACCCCATATCAGTGTGAGGGACCCCAGATCAGGCAGAGGGGACATCATATTAGGATGAGGGGCCCCACGTCAAGGTAAAGGGTGAGAGGCCCCATATCAGGATGAGGGGATCTCGTATTAGGATGAGGGGCCTCATATCAGGGTAAGGGATAAGGCGCCCTATATCAGAGCAAATGAGCAAAAGGGTGAGGGGGCTCCATATCAAGTGAGGGGCCCCATGTTAGGATGAGTGCCCCCTCCCCCCCCCCCTATTTAGGTGAAGGGACCATGTGAGGATGAGGGGGCCATCTTCAAAGGTCTGCCTCGGAGCCACAACATGGGTTAATAAGCCCCTGCTTTAATCATGCCAGGCTGTATGTGTATGAGTTCTGCATTCTCCAACTGTTGTGTTCTAGCTGGGAGGACCTTCCACAGTACGAGTCGGTGCAGCATGGCAGATCGGTTGGGTTCACATCTCGAACCCACTGGACTCACTTTTGTTCCAGTAGAACATGTTGGCAGAATGACTAATTTGTCATTACCCTGGGCGATGGATATTGAGGGTAATGAGTAGGGCTCAACTGGCATGCTTTCTACGGTAGAACAGTGGTGTGCTGACCTTTAAGGGTGAGCACTTGCGGGCCGCCAGGGCCTCCTATGCTGTATGTTGTATGGCCCACCATTAAGGTAAAGCCACCAGTCTTAATAAATCCATATAAAGCAGTGTTGGACTTGCCCACTGCTGCTCTCTGTGTCACTCAATCCCTTGTCCTTCTGTGAACCACAAACTTAGTGCTGGGATGGGGCCGATACCACCGCACCTATGGCTTAACTTAGATTAGCTAACATAACAAACAGTATAATTGGGTTGGTGATAAAGTACGGCAGAGTAGGACTAGGGGATTAATCAGACCAGTCGGCTGTGGCACCATTTTATTAAATGGAAATATGGGAGGTGAAATGCTTTTATAAGTAATGGAATCCCTTTTGTAGTGTTCTTAAACTGAGAGACGGGGCAGAGACAAGTTATTGGTGCTGTTCCAGATTACTGGGAGCCGACAGTGATATTAAAAAAGAGCGAAGTTTTAGCCATTGAAAGACAGTGACGTAAAAAAAAGACCCGAGTTTCAGTCATTGAAAGACACAAAAAGAGCAAAGTTTCAGCCATTTGAAAGACAGTGATACAAAAAAAGCCAAGTTTCAGACATTAAAAGACAGTGACAGTGGTATAAAAAAAAGAGCAAAGTTTCAGCCATTGAAAGACAGTAATATAAAAAAAGACCCCAAGTTTCAGTCATTGAAAGACAGCGATATCAAAAAAGAGCAAAGTTTCAGCCATTGAAACACAGTGATATAAGGAGCCAAGTTTCAGCCGTTGAAAGACAGTAATATAAAAAAAAGACCCAAGTTTCAGTCATTGAAAGACATCGATATTAAAAAAGAGCAAAGTTTCAGCCATTGAAAGACAGTGAACACGGCCACAAGCAAATCTACCAATTTCATATTTGTCAATATGTTTATGGAGCTTATTGAGGCAGCCAACAAACTGAAGCATAATGTAAAGTTGGCTCATACAAGAAACTCATTTTAGTCACAGTACGAAATTAATTTTCAGGGCGTAGAATAGAATATAATAGACGTAGTCGGCCAGTAAGCTATACAGCTTTTTGAAATCCCGAGTGGCAGATGTTAAGTGGAAGGTACCACCATCGTAAACAGTTGTGTTTTGTCGCAAGATGAGCCAACCAGATTTTTTCCCCGACAGGCAGGACATCCGCAACTGCGTAAATGAAACACTGCTAATTTTTGGCTATTAAAACGTACAGTTAATAAAACATCTACGAACTGATGGACTAACTTGTGGAGGCTGGCTATACTTGCGTTACGTAGCTCCGATCGGTGTACACAGTGAAGTATCTTGTCCGTGTCGACATGCACTCAATTTGGGCTTCTAACTACTTGTCTGCTTTACAGGAGGCAGATTAAAGGTTAGTTTATTTTACAATCGGAATGTAAGTGATGCTGGTTATTTTCAAGTACAGAATCTGATTTTTGGTGTGCTCATGATCTTCCAGGCAGTCTCTTTGTTGACCTGAAGAGACATTGGCAGCACTGGTTAGCACTCAAGATCCAGGCACATAAACATAATTGACTCAGTGTACAGAATAGTATTTTTTCATGTCAAGTGCGTAACCATCTTGTAAAATTGAGAACCCATACCATTTTTTTTAACCTTTGACATGATAGGGACGAATCGGCTTTCGGATAATCATTATGACATTCCGTATGTCTATTACCAAGAATTAATAGTTATAGGGTTTGGGAGGAGAATTTGTAACTCTAAAAAGTTCCTATTGAAACGTGTTACATTCATTGTTTATTAGTTCCATCCGAGTTTTCAGAGGGCGCCACACGTTCCATTTGGTAATTTTTGCTTATTTTTCAGCCCAAATCGAAAGTAAACTAAATTACAACTAAGCTAAACTAAATAATAATTAAACACAAGCTAGTTTCGTTTAGTTTAGTTCAATTTTAGGCTGAAAACTGACTAGAAACTCCCACATAAAACTCATGGCGCCCTCTATAAACTAAGACTAAACTAATACGAATGTACCTGAGACGTTTCAGTATGGGGTCTCAGTCACAAATTCTCGTCCCCAACCCTACAAATTCTTGCTATTACTGCTATCGGTTTGACTGAATGCTGACCAGTAACAATATAAAATCGCAAAAAGTTCTGTGTTTGAACTTGAACTTAACTATCTTTTAGCACTGAATGTGTTATTGAGGCATTAGAGGTTTCCTAGCAATGCAAAAATTAATACAGCTGTGTTGATATAGTGATTACACTATCTCGTTTTGTCAATTCTCTTAAGAACTTTGTAGTTATCTGTTTTATATCATCCTGGAATGATAGTCCACGTTGATCAAGATCAAATGTCAACAGGCGTTATGTAACAATTATCACCTCCAAATACCTAGGAATAAACATTAGTGATAGGAGCGATCTCCCTTATCCAACCAGATAATAAAGCACATGCGCTGTTAGCACGCTTGACATTTTTTATCAGACGATCTGACTGCACCAAATCGTAACGGTGTTGTTATTATAAATTGTATTTGTTCGAGTTATTGTGTACAGCTCACAATGCCGTACAAAGGTGATCTTTGGACACCGGAATTAGTTTTCTTGGGTCATAAGCGTGAAGTTGAACTCCTAGAAGTCAAGCTTCGTACATCTGAAATAATTACAAAGTTTACGGCTGTCCCAAGATGGATTTCAGGAGCAGCTTGTCCGCCACTGACTTTTGCAACTGAAATGAATTATCTTCTGTGTTTTTTAGCTAAAGTGGATACTGTAAAGGTAACAAACTCTTACTTAATCAACATATTTATTAGTTTCTAATTAGTCTGCTAAATATTAATTAAGTGGTTCTCAGGAGTCGTACTAAAAAAAATTGACGCGAGCGAATGGTGGTTTTTTTTTACGTTTTATTTTTAATTTCTCAGACGTGGCGAAGGCTTTTTTTTTTTGATCAACTAAAACGAAACCAGTAGCTTACAATGTGTTGTGGAATACAATATTTATGTTTTAATGACAGGATCAGCTTGCAAAAGTTACACATTGATGTAGGTAAGTCATTCTTTAGACCCAAGTTTTTAGTTGTGGACATGCCTCTGAACGACCCATAGATTCGTTTCGAGGTGATCAATTGAATGGAGCAAAGAGCTGATATGATCATCGGCTCCAGGAAATGTTTGGTGAAAGTGCTGATACGTGACCGAAATTTTTTTTAGGCAGTATCATAAAAACCGTTTCATGCGCTAAGAAAAAAACTCATGCGTGCGCTCCTGAGAACCAATTAATTAACTTAGTTTCTTATTAGTTTATATATAGTCTTCCTTGAAAATATAGCACTGAACTGTCACAATTAAGTGCTTTCTTGAAAGATTTAACAAGAGAGTTTTTTTTTTTAATTTCAAAGGTTTCTAAATCATCAGGGCTTAAAGGCAGGTACTAGTCACGGAATGAAATTCTGCAGAATCGAGTACCATCTAGCTCTATATAGTAATATCTAGCATTTGCTTGCACCAAACGAATGAATGCACAACGCCATTTCTTTTAAAGAAACAAACAAGCCACATGGTTCCTTAATTCTTGAGCGAAAATTTCGTACATCCACATGCACCTGGCAGGCTGGGAGCAATCTGTGATGGTTAATGATATTACTGCCGCTAGATGGCGTCATGGCAGATTCTTACGATGTATTGTTGGTGACAATGTGTCTTTAAGCTTTATGTGTGGCGTTTTAGCCATCAACATCATTAAAAATGTAGGATACGCCTGCATGCTTTTTTGTATCTCTACTCTGCCAGATGTACGGTACCTACAGTTGAGAGTAGATGAAAGATAATTAAATTACGCTTCCAATAGGCCTATTTTCATCGCTGAAACTGAGGTTTTTGACCATCAAATACACAACAAATGAAAGATAATTAAATTGCACTTCGAATGGGCTTATTTTTATGGCTGAAACCTGAGTTTTTTACCATGAAATACACAAAGAAACTACTATGAAAACTGTTTTACGATGTCAAAGTTCGATGTAACATTTCCTGTTCGATCAAAGAAACTGTGTGAAGCGTGGATTGACGCAAAGAGAGTGAGTGAAGCAAACAATATGGCTATGGTGAAATACAAAGAAAAACTAGTTCTTCAATGAAGATCGTCAATTAGGAAGTGGCATTGTCAGAATATAAGAGACACTAATCGAAGAAAGAAAGTAAAGACAACAACCCCAATGAGGACTCGAATCCAGTACTTCCTGCGTAACTCTTTCGTGTTGGGAACGTTGGGTAGCTAGGGTGTGGTTTAGAGATGCTAGGCCATTTGTCCTTCAGTATTGAGCTCAATATTTTGAGTCCTATATCGTTACTGTCTTATATCTTCTCTGGATCGGAAGGGTGCAGTCAGGTTGGTGAAGAAATAATGCCGAACGAGCTTTTATATGTCAGTCTGACATATAAGTCCAAAAGGCAACGTAAATAGGTTTGCATCCGTATTTATTTACAACAGAATTGTCTGCAAGAGTCCATGAGATGGACCAGACCGAATGGGGAAGAAGAAGCTGGGGATACATCATCGACATTAACGAAAAGCGAAACAGGAAGTCTCAAGTTTCAAACTGAAACCAGAAGTGGTCAAAACCAAGATCACTGCCACCACCTTTTCCGGTATAAGCACCTGTGTATTTCTGTATGTTGCATAAACTTACCTTGCAACTAAAACTTACTAACATTTTTCTTTGCAGGACGCACTAATAGAAGCAAAGATTGAAAAAGCTCTGGTAGATACTGCTATTTCAATTTTTGAAGATGAAGTAAAAGTGATCACAATTCGGCTGAATCAAATGGTACGACCTATGCCTAAAAGTAAGAGAGAGCAGAAAGTCGTTCTGGCAATGGCAGCATGCGAGAAAATACTAGTAAGCAATTTTTCATTTGTAGCCATGTTTTTCAAAGTGGGAGCAGGGACCTTTGATTGTATATAGCTTAGTATGGTCGGTCCACTCAATACTAATGAACAGCGCGATAAGATGCGAGATTTTTGCGAGATGCTTCTGTAAAGCAGTGGCCATTTTTAAAAATACAAATACGTCTGACATCACTCCGCGGTTCTTGCCTTTTTCATTGATTCTAGCATCAGCGAAAATCATACACTTGAAATAGCGTACCGCAGTGAGCCAGCTTAGGTTTCATTGAAGTGATGTTCCAGTGTACAAGTTAGTGACCACATCGACAAAAGTGGTATGGGAGTGATTTGGCGATGCGCTGGTTCGCCGGTTCGAACCTCGCTTCCATCATTTGAATGATAAGTTAGTGCATAAAAGTGGCTTACCATATACAACATTCTTTCTATAATTTTCGCTGATGACTTTTTGCCAGTTTACCTTTATATTATTTGCAGGGATTTATGTCTATTTACTAATTACTGAATCTCATTGCTTGTTGATTTTGGTGGACCAATTGGATGAATCGACACAAAGTGCCTAACCAATGAAAGAATTCTTATCAAACGTAGATTTTCCTTGAATTTCTCGACCAAATTCATAAAAAATGGGGAGCAACTCAAGATAAAAAAAACTGTCACTTCATACGTTAACACACAACTCATTATGCATATTATATAAGAGACAGCACTGTAGAGTGGCACGTTCTAAATTGTAATCGTTTAAGTAGCCGGCATTTAATTATTCTTCCAAACAGGAAAAAACCACACACAGATAAAACATACAAGCAAAAATGCCAAATCCGATGTCCGATTTTTTTGTTGAAAAACATCGGCCGAAATCTGATTCTAAATTGCATGGAACCTTCATGAAATCAAAAATAGTTAGCAGGTCTTCGCAAATAAAACCTAAAATAAATGCCCAGAAATGAATATTAGTGCATCTGTCAGGAAATGATGTAGTAAAATTGTGTATTTCCAATGTTGCTGCCTGATGATCGATGTAGCCAAAAAAGGCCGATTTCAGATGTCTGATGCTGTAATGTATTAAGACTATAACGCTTTCAGGCGAAAAAGAGATGTTAGCACGCTACTAATGAACTGGATTGGAACACAGACAAATGGTGTCTGGTCCTTTTATTAACAAAACATGTGACGTCAAAAGACATCCTATCAATAAAAATTTTCACAAATTTAGGGGGGTAGGGGTGATTGTAGCATTGCCATATATATATTTACGTTTGTGTAAACAGCACCAGAGCAAGTTTGTGTAGAGAGCACCCCTTCTACTGTATACAAATCTTGTGACATAATGACACATATGCCTTGTGACCGTTTATGACGTTATAATGGTGTCTGGACCTTTAGACATCAAAAAGTCCAGACCACCATTTGTTGCGCCGCACTCCACTTTATCTGGAGCTTACCCACACCTCATTTCTGTCTGTATGGCATTGTAGTCTTAATGCATTACAAACACCAACATTGGTGTATCTCTGAGACAAACATTTACACAAAATCCAAATTCAGCCTGTTTATTAAGGCATCACTTCGCTCGGCCAGTTATACGATCAACATTTTCAAAAAGTGATGCAGTGAAAGTAAAAATGCTTTTTGCTAGTTTATCACCAGATGTTAATTACAAAAAATTGCCAAAAAATGCGGACTGATATTATTGTATAAAATCGACCATGAATGTTATGAATGATTCCACTGGCTTATAAGTGAAGAGAAACTATTGGTGGTTGTACTGGCTAGGTGCAGTATTAAGGGGCCGTACACAAATGACGTCATTCAAATTGTTACCAAATTTACCCCTCTCTCATCACATTTTGTCACTACTTTTGCGTGTGGCCCCCCCCCCCCCCAGAAAGGCCGTACGTTATCTGGGTATGGTCTAGCATTAACGCAATGCCTTTATTCTCATTTGTTCAGAAATTTAGTTTATTGGTTTACCAGTTTCTTTAATTTGCTTTATGTCTGAAGCTTTAAGGAGTCAAAACACTGACTTCCTCGAATGTATGAAGCGTTTACTCGATTTATATTTATATAAAAAAAAAGGTGCGATCTACAATGCTTTTAACACAGAAATCGTGAAATAATCTGGTTACAACCACCCTTTTCCCCAGGGGGGCTGTCATTGGTTATGACACGATTTCTAGCCTTAAAGCATTTTAGAGGCTTTAAGGTCAGAAATCGTGAACTAGGTAATTTCACGATTTCTTACCTTAAAGCGTTTTAGAAGGATGGACCATTGCTTTGCCAGAGCTGTTATGGTGAATTAGGGTAATTTACTTTTGTTAATATGCGATTTTATTACTACAGGCTTTATTTCAAGACCAAAAGTGTGCCTTCTGGCAAAAACCCGAAGTCACATCCCCACTCTTGGTCTCCTTTGCCGGAATATACACTTTGGTTGCCAAAATGGCTGTCGAACTTTTGGAAAGCTATGACTACCATGCTGCTAAAGAAATGAAGAGCTTAGGATACACTCTGAGTGATTACTGCACACGTTTCTTTTGCTTCCGTCTTGATGGCGTCGAGTATCCCTTTTACGCTACTGAAATGGTAGACGAATTCGACAAAAAATATCGAAAGACCCGAAGAAGCAAATATGAACTCGAATTTCCTTGTTATTGTATGCACCTCCAAGAATATGTTTCTGTTTTAGGCAAAACGTACGGAAGTTTCTTTGATTCAGCCAAGGTTGCTATTGTCGATTCAGGCCTCCTAGCACAAGGAGTTACTATTAACAACGTGTGGTGTATCCAACACGAAACATGCTGTAAGCTCCTTGGCTTTCAGAAGCGTTGTATGTGCGAATTAGAGGTCAGTGACTTGAGAGACGATTTCGAAAAGATCAGGCAAACGGAGACTGACAAGACGATTGCATCTGGAAAATGTCTCGCGAACATATCATCCCCCGAATCGCTTGTTCGACATTTTGTGTATTCTTGCAAAACTTGCCCCGCTACCAAAAGCAAGGACATTTGTCTCAGCTGTGTTCGGGTGTGCCACAAAGGTCATGATGTCAAATTCTTGTACGCTGACTGGTAAGCGATGAAATCATTCTTTACTTTAATTCCTTCAAACTTTATTCCGAGTTGAATTAAAATTCTACCTTACTAACTTTTCAGGTTTATTTGTAAATGTGATGACTGCACCGTGATCACAAAATGTAAATTACAGATGCAGAAAAAAAACCGAGATGGTGTCATTGCTACTAGAGGAAAATACAGCTTTGGAGGTAACACAGGAGTGAATTCTTCTGGGTTTTATTACTGCGGACGATTAATGAACCAATGTCGATGCGGCAAATGTAATGGGATATGTGGACCACACAAAGGTTGTCCTTGTGAAGCATGTCTGGAGCTCATAATTCCACGTAAGTAATTTAATTTAATATGGCCTAGTTTTTAAAACTATGTTCATCTTCCATCGCAGAATAACCAAAGAACAGTATGACGTCATTCATCTCACGTGAATTACGTCAGATCGCGTCAGATGGCGACTGTTGCTAAATCGCTGATCAAGCTAGATCCAACCGTGTCCTCAAAACGACTTCCAAATCTTAAAGTTGTATGTGTCCTTGATGTACAGTAGTAATCATGTGAAAGCACTTTTAAGTAGATTTTTTTGCACAATTCGTGTCTTGTAATTGAAACTGAAACTGAATGCCACAGCCTTTGCCTTTTCCGCTAGTGCCGGTGGCCACATGCTGCCAATTCCATGCTTCCATGTTCAGAAGGCTGAGAATTTAATAAGCACCCAGATCCACGTAGTGTCATGAAGTAGAATTCCATGATCTATTTTTTACAGATCTAATTATAGCCAAGAATTTATATAAATTCTTAGCTTAAGCTAAGTTCCCATGCTATGGTATAGCTTCCCACGAGTTAAAGGGACGGTACCGCCGCTTCACTCACGCGAAATCGCGTAACAATATAGGCCCGCGAGCCGAACGTGCGGATTGATACCGATGTAATATCCGCCGGCTGGAAGACGCGTGACGTCAAGCGTGAATCAACGTGCTTGCGCCAAGGCTAAGTGAGGTAGTAGCAGCTAACGCAGCTTCAATCCCAGTTTGCCTTGTCTCGCGCATTGATAGTGAAAACGTAAACAAACCGATGCGGTAGAAATCCCCCACGTTGCAACGCTAATAATATTGCAAAAAAACCATTCCAGTTTCTATGGTGTTTTTCTCGCGTGTTTCTGTTGAGTTACTTCCAGTATATTTTTGTGTAAAGTTACTAAGAACATGCTAAACAGGTTGGTAAGCTTTTTTTTTTTGAGGAGCTACATCAAACTCGTTTGCGTAAAAAAAATTACTGCGCTGTCATCATGAAATCCCTGTTGTGTAATTACCTCATTTTATCCGTTCCTGCTCCCCTCCCCATCACCGCCCCAACCAAAGAAATCCTCCCTACTCCACGCCCAAACACGTGTGGTATGACAACAAAAATTGACACTTTTGGAAATGAGTGGGAGCGGGCGTGAAAAGTAAATAAGCAACGAGGAAGGGTTTTTGTTGTGTGCTTGTGTGTGTAGGGGTGTGTGTGGGGGTGGGAAAGGTAACGGCACACATGAACTTTGTGATGACACTGTCATTATGTTTTCTGAATTCAAACGAGTAGCAACTCTTATTTACATGTAGGATAAAACTAGGGCAGTCATCAGTTCCACTGTTATATCCCTTAGGAAAATTTGTTTAATGTTTGAACGTTAGTCGATATGGCGACGACGACCCT
>JAHWFP010234896.1:161172-204418 GCA_023313725.1 Lithobius niger
GGGGGGGGGGAGCTTGAAGCAAATTTTTTTAGGCGTTGGTGCTATTTTGTATACATTAAAAAATACTGTCAGTGTCATCATCATAAGGTCTTTCTTTCAAGTACTGGTACTCACCAAAGTAAACAAATGCCAATTTCTCTCTACTAAAATAAAATCAATTTTTTGGCATAAAAAATAATCAGTCTAAATATGTACGGTAGTTCATCTTGTGCCTTATCCCCTCCAGCCTCCACGCAAACCAAAGAGTCCTCCGTCAAAAAAAGTGGATTATAAAAACTGAAAAATTGAAACTTTCGAAAATATGCAAGAAGGTGGGTCAAAAAATTTACCGCAGTGGGGTATTTTTTTACGGGGAGAGGACGGGAGTCACCCCTAGAAACGACTACGGCCTATCGTTCAATTATATAAAAAAAAATTGGTCTAATAAAAAGTTTTCTTTCCGTAACACTGAACGAAAAACGGTCGGTGGAAGAATTTTTTTCACAAACAATGAACGCAGTTTTGTGGGTTTAAATAAGCAATATATTTGAAGTAACAAATCGTGCTTCCTCCTCCCGCCACCTTTCATTACATAGGTGCAACGAAGGAGCACTCTACGACGCTAATAATATACCCCTATGTTTCAATAGTAAGCAAGTCAGCATTAGTCAAGAAGAAATCTAGCTATTTCTTTATCCGTCTTTAATTAATTCTCGGAATTCAACTTCGACCACTTTTCATTATCGTTCTTTAGACTTACACGCAAAAATAGTTTCGTCGATCGCGTAACACTTTGGCCAAGGCCAAACAGAGATAGTGGCTGCATCATAGATTAGAAAGTTAACTAGATATACCGTCTTACTTCTTCCCGTGCTACGCGGAGCTCTGGCGGTAGTTGCGGCTACTAATACCTCTGCTAATGCTTTTGCCTTCGAAGCAGCAGAAAGCAAAGCATTAGCAGAGATGTTAGTAGCCGCAACTACCGCCAGAGCTCCGCGTAGGACGGGAAGAAGTAAGACGGTATATCTAGTTAACTTTCTAATCTATGGCTGCATCATGGGGGAAATGAGCCATTTGACAGTAGCTGCATGATTCCTCTCTACTGTAATGCTCGAGGAACGCAGCTTCTCAGTGTGCCTTTACTTTGGCACGTTTCTTTCCCGATTCCGTCGTCAGGCATGCGATCGAATATAGTCCCTAATCGTTCATTCAACGTTGGTTCGCTGCTTGACCTGCTTTGGCGGGAATAAGCTAAACGGCGGGGGACTGCAAGAAAACATGAGAAAGATACAGGTAAATGCCACGTTTAACACTGAAATCGGGCTCGTGGACCACTTAATAATTGTTTGATGATTTTTTAAAAAACTACATCCGGTAGTGTATCGAGGAAATTTGATAAAAATGGCTAACGAAGTACTGTCCCTTTAACCAAAATTGGGATGAAAAATAAAATCAAGGTTTAAATAATAAGAACTTAGAACATAGAAAACTTATTGGCACTGCTGGAAGCTAATTGAGTTGTAATTGTAATTGAATAAATTAATTAACACCACTTGCTTATTCCTATGCAAAGTTTAACAACACTGCAATTCACACTTCAAAAAGGCCTAGGCTAGTTTCTTCCTAACGAGCTAGGTCACACTTAGATACAAGCGCAAATGATAATTAATAAATTCTTTAAAACGAATTTATTAGTTATCATTTCGCTTGTAACTAAGTGTGACATAGCAGGTTATGAAAAAAACTAGCCTAGGCCTTTTTGAAGTGAGAATTGCAGTGTTGTTAAACTTTGCATGGGAATAAGCAAGTGCTGTTAATTAATTTATTCAATTACAATTTTTGAATGTGCTTTAGTTTAACTAGTAAATTAATCTAGCATTCTGTTGTTGCTAATGAGCAACGAGGCCTAGGTTGAGGAGGAAGTTAAAGATGGTGCAGATACGCCTTTCGTTCCTGAGGTACAAAGTGGCGTAGCAGATATTGAGGAGGAAAGTGATTCCGATACTGGCATCATGGTTCCTACATCATCTCACAAAAGGCTCGAAAAGTATGACCTAAGTGTGGAAACTTGGCCTGTCTACTTTGAGAGAGTGGAACTGAATTTTGCCGTATCATGTCCCAGCTGACAAACATGTGGCAATTCTATTAACCAGTGTAGGTGCCAACTCTTGCAGGTTATTCCACAACTTGAGTGCACTTGATGCACCTAAAACTAAGACTTTAGATCAATTAATCACTTTGTTAACGGATAACCTCTGCCCGAAGCCTAACTATTTGTGCGAGCGAGTGACGTTCCATAGATGAGAGTAGGGTGTTGGGTAATCAATAGCTGACTATGTTATAGAGATGAAATTGCTAACTCTGAACTGTAATCATGGTGCTACGTATGGCACAAGGTTAGAAACTACGCTTCGCGACAGGTTTGTTGCAAGGATCCGCAACCTGAACATTTTGAAGCTGTTTCTGGTTTTGGACCCATCCAAGCTTACTTTTGATTCTACTTATACCTTTACTCTTGCCCAGGAACTTGTTGAAAAAAGTCTTTCTGTTTCAGGGGTCCTCAACACATGCAGTGCAAAATCAACGTCCCAGTAAATTTAAGAAAAGACATGCTACTGTTGTGATAAATTAAACCACATGAAAGCTGTCTGCAGGTTAGGAAGCACAAATGCTCAGCTTGCGGTGGCGTTCGACATTTAAGCCGGATCTGTAGGTCTAGCAAGACTACCAAAGACAATGTAGCATCAGCCCCTCATCATTTGTACCTAAACCTAAATTGGTACAGACAGTTGAGAACGAATAAAATCCCAAATACTCGTGAAAGAATCACGGGGATGAATCATGGGGAATCATGAGGATGAATCATGGGGAATCATGGGGATGAATCAAGTTATGATTCGGACGGCAGCTAGCTGTGATTTGGAAGAATTTAGCCCCGATTCTGACGAAATAATCTCACTCATAACAAATGTACACAGTAAGAAATAAATAGTTCAGTGTCAGTTAAACAGCCTTGAACTTCCACTTGAAGTTGATTCTGGTTCAATTTAATGTGGTTCAA
This sequence comes from Lithobius niger, assembly GCA_023313725.1. Classification (NCBI taxonomy): domain Eukaryota; kingdom Metazoa; phylum Arthropoda; class Chilopoda; order Lithobiomorpha; family Lithobiidae; genus Lithobius; species Lithobius niger. The sequence continues at coordinate 164,213 of JAHWFP010234896.1, forward strand.
AATTGTTTTAAATAATATATTTGGAGTTTAAGACGTTTAATCTCAACTGATAACAAGGCTTTAGCTAAAGGAGTGTTAATCCTTTGTTTGGAATCAGTTTTGCTTCAGAAATTTCATCAATGTGTGTGTGCAATTTATGTACTTACTAGCGAGGTCGCTCACTCATTCCGTGGTCGCTCTATGCTCGAGTACATTCTTGTTGCAATTACTATGCTAGTGACATATATACCACATAAAAAACAATCTGCTCTGCTGGGGCCAATGGTCTTTTCTCTGATGTAGTTTGCGGCTTAACGTTAGTATTCTGTATCTAGGTTTAACGAAGCCACTGAAACCTCCAAAACTGGCTAACAAGTATAGAGACGAAAAATACATCCGTATACTTTGAAATATTCAACAAAAAGAATGCCAGTATCAGCTCCCATGAGAAGTATGTACCATGCGCCTCATTCTAGATTAGAAGCCGTAATCCCGCAGACAACACTACTGAATTGCTTACCATCTACGTGCACAACAAACAACAATTGTGAGCGGTCCTGTAAAACTTATTCACCCAAAACCAAAACTGGTATAAGAGATGTCACTAAGTTGCCTAACAGAATCGACGTTTGAAAGTAGTGATATCATTCAACAAGGGAAAGGCTGCCAACAGATTGTGCTTGCACACAGAAATTCCACTTAAATAAATAACAATTTACGCAATACTACAAATGCACTATTTTATAAACCTGAATTATATACGTCCTGTCAACAGTTATTAAAATACGTAAAACTAACATAAGCCTGGTATAGAATAAGCCAGTCAAGTAGGAAGCCATGTTGTTACTCTGACCCGTTTGTTGTCGCATTGGCATTTGGATTGCTTGTCATAATGATCACCTATACCCCACCATAACATTTTCTTTGTTACCGGCTATTACTACGTAGTCGGCAATACCCTTAACATTGCCGAATGCTTGCGCTTTTTCATTGCTGCTGTGAAAAGAATGAGCATGGCCACCCTTTTTTGTTGTGTTTGCTTTAATTTCTGAGTATTGATTGGTTGTCTAAATGATCGCCTATGCCCAAATGCAAATGAATAAGGATGCAAACCTATTTCCGTTACCTATTTATTTACCACCAATCGAGTCTATTTGACTTTCCGTCCTGCTTATGTCACAACACAGCATTATGATCAGCTATACCGTAGTGTAAGCGAAATCCATACATGTACTCCACAAACTGAAAATGCCATTGCCCCGTTACTGTGAATGGAGTAAAAAAAAACACTGAAATTGCATCATTGGGCAAACAGCTGATTTACCAGCATCCTAGTCGATCAGGTCATGTCCGACTGACTTTCACCAAATGTTTGTATTGCAGATATTCTTTTAGGCACCTGTCTGATACTTAACGATAGCGTAGTTCATTATTGGAACAGGATTACTTCTGTAATCATTGAGTAATACTGTTTATGTGGTATTGTTTCAGAGGCTGACACCACTGAGGCTGACAACACCGATGCCAAAGACGACAACATTGACACCAAATCCGAGCAAAGACGATGTAGGGCGGTGTTTGGTCTTGCGACTGAGTGTGAAGATGACTTAAGTTTTACACGTGGTGAAGTGATTATTATTCTGCATTATGATGAAAATGATGCCTGGAACGAAGGAATGGTAGAGGGCCAACCAAATCGCAAAGGGTTAGTTCCACTCAAGTATTTGGAATTTCTCACAGATTAAATGGGCATAGTTACAACTCCTGCGTGAAGATGGAGACATTTGGTGTGCCAGTTTGCAGGTGCCAGTTTGGCTAGTGCCAGTAATACCATTTTCACACGTAATAATAAATCGTACCAGAACATACCATCACAAACTTGAGCAAAGCCACATCGTGTGCACGGTGTGATTTCTCCTATAATGAATGCTAGTTTGTAGATAGCCACGTTCTCGGGTGCTCTCCTCCCGCATTCCAGGAACACTTCATGGTCAATTCCCCCTTTTCTTCTCCACCCCCATTCCTATACCCTCTAACCACTGTATTTCAGGCGTAAGAAATAAAGCAAACTGTGCCATGCCGGGTGGTACCGAGCAACACTCGGCCACCAAAAGTGGTGCATGAAATCAAGGTCCAGTTTAGTACAGTATGCTAAAATTATGTGTTTGTAATAAAATTGCACCTTCTGGTATGGTGCGGTACGGGACGGCACGGCACGTATAATTTATTACATGTGAATTCAACACTTGTGGTCATTTCCTCCCTTCCTTCTACACTTCCCCATCTCAACCCCTGTCATCATTGTTTATGTTTTGTGGCGCAGCAAGAGACATACAGGATTTCATACGAAATAAATAAAGCAATAATGCCGTGCGATACCAAACAAAGCAGGCAGGCATTTATATATATATATATATAAATAGCTATATTGTGCTGAAAATTAAAATAGGTTGCTTGTTATGAAGAGTCTGGTTTGTCAGGAAACCCCTTGTTGAAAATCTCCTGTCACTCACAAACTGCTCGTTTTGCAGGCAGGCCTTGTTTTGAAATGTGGTCACGAGTGGTGCGAAAATCGCAAACCAGGTCGGTACAGTATGTTAAATTATTGAGTACGAAATAAAATTGTACGGTTCAGTACACCATGGTACGTTTTATTTATTTTGTGCGAAATTGATGTAGAAGCTTCGAAAAAAGGCACAGTTAAGAGGAAGGACAAAGCTTTGGCTACGAATGCAAACAATAGTGGTTCATATCTGTTATTTCTTAGTTAAACGTTTTTAAAGGATAGGTTTTTAGGTCTGCACTAAATAATTCAGTTTTTAATGGAGACTAGTAAATTATTTACTGCTTTTGAAGTTATCTCCTCCTGTGGATAATCAATAATGGTGGATTATTTTCTGTATGATTTGATTTTTGGAAATTTTAGTTACAGTGACTACAATGGTACTAAAAAAAATCGATGTTTCTCAAATGTTTCTTGCAATCTGCTAATAAAAATATTATAGCATGATAGCCTACAATAAAGGTCGATTACTGGATTATTATTTTTTGCTTCGTATTAATTTCTGCAAGTCCTGAGTCAGTTGAAGCACATAAGACTTGCATAGACGTATTGGCTCAGTTTAAAACTTACGGATCTGGATCTAATGCTCATAAAGACCACAGTGTAGAAAGCAGGGTGTGAGGCTGCGATAAATGAACACTTATCCTCAAAATTAGAGAAATAAGAGAAAAAAAAACATGAAAGCTGTGGTACTATCACCACCACTTATAAGCAGTGCATTTTGCTGATGTTCGGAATATGCATACGTCACTTCGCGGGTGTAAGTACCACATTTTAACAGTTTTTCTTCTTTCATCGATTTTAAGGATTTAAAAAATGTGCATCCAGAGTAGAAATTGGGGAAAGGCTGCATTAAGCATCACACTGACACACACATGCAGGCACACCAAACGACGTCATCAATCACATTACCTGAAATAACTTCAGTAATCACATGATTGGAGTGACGTCATAAATCACGTGAGTGTAAGTAATGTCATTAATAACAGATCGAAAGATCAGTGTCGCGTGTCCGGAGCAAGATAGGCATGTCCGTAGGTGTCCAAAATTTTGTATGAAGTTATTGTTCGATTTACTGTATATTCTACCATTTGCAAATTCCTATCATGTGATCTACATCTCCACTTCCACCCAAGTGATCGATGATGTCAACGTGTCTAGGTTGTTTGCCCCTTGTTTTAAATTCTACCAAATAAATTTTGCGTGACATGATTGATGACGTTACTTCCGATACGACATTCAAAATGGTGGCCCACCTAAGTGCTTGCCCAGTTTGTTTCTGGTTCGTTAGCACCCAATTTTGACTGTTAAATTTAAATCATAATTTTGTAGAATTTTACAGTAAGGACAATGGTTTACGGAAAGCGTCACGAGTAAGGTGCACGAGAAACAAGAGTTTTTTTATTTTTTTATTTTGACAGTATGTTACAACTTTATTTATGCATACATTATTATTTGCTTAGCATACGTTGCTGGTTTTTCTTCACCTGTTATTTCAACTGTCATTTCTCTATGTGTCATTTCACAGTCATCTTTACCTCTTTCTGTCTTTCTATTGTCCGCACGTCGACCTTCTCTGCTTCGGTCATTTTGTCGTAGCACTTTTGTTTGTTGGCTAAGAACATGGAAGTATTTGAACTTTTACATTTACACTGTCGACTCACTTAATCGTTTACTCACATCCAGACAGTCAACAACTCTTCTTTCCCACATACATCGCTATCGACTTTTGAAACTTCCAAAAGGCCTCGTCCATTAAAGATACAATTTTGTGCACATTGTCTATGGCGGTAAACTTGCACCAAAAACTGCACTCTTTTCGATGTCCTCCTTGCTGAATGTAATTCCTAAACTTCAGGCCTGTGAGTGTGTTACTGCTTCACGCATGACAATAAAGGCATTCTCAATGTGCACAAAAATTATTGAAGATCGGCCACAAACTCATCGTCCTTTGGATAAAACTCTTGCCATTGTATTTGAAAACTCCCATCCCATATTGAGCGAACAAATAGCAGATCAATCTGCCAATTCTCCGGGCTGCCGAGCTGCATTAAAAGAGTCGCGGAAGAGGTTGGAATAGTAATAATAATAATAATAGTAATAATAATAAAAATTTACCACCGGTAAGTGGAAGGAGGTCGGAAGGGTTTGGGAACCACTTACACCGTTCCTGGCAAGTAATGGTTTTACTGAAAGAACAATAGAGTTAGTGATTTGCCGGAAGTGGTCGCTTAAGAAATCTGTGCAATGGTTCAGATTCCAACATTCTACGGAAAGCCGAAATTGTTGTTACATATATAGTGCTGGCTTGCAGAGAATTCCAAATTGGAACAATCCAAACCGCGAAGAAGTTCCGGCGACAGTCAAGACGAGAGGCTGGAACAATAAGTTTCCAGTTGTGTCCCCGTGTGCTGATAGGACAATCAGGGAAATCAAAAAACGGAAGATCTACAGATATCAAATTATGGAGGATTTTAAATGTCAATATTAAGTCAATTCTAATTCTTCTCAGCTCCAAAAGTTACAGATCAAGCTTTTCAAGTTTGACCCGGTAGGTAATGTCACGCATACCCAGGAGGCTCTTCGTATATCTACGCTGCACGGCCTCAAACAGATCAATGTCCCGTGCTAAATATGGCGACCAAACTGGGGTGGCATATTCCAGAAGTGGTCGCACAAAAACTTTAAAAGCCCACACCTTGGTTTCAACATTACCAGATGTGAAGCACTTATTAACGATGGCTGAGCGATGATATGCCGATGCACAGGCCTTCTGGCAGTGAATGGTTGGTTTCAAGTTATTGGTAAAACAAATCCCAAGATCGCGCACTTCCGTTATTCCGTTATTAGTTTTGGGATTGAAGGGTTTAGTGGCTTCTCTCTAAGTGGTGGTGTAGACTATCTTGCTTGTTGAATGTTTTGGCATAAAACTTACAGATAAACGTCTTCCACATGCTTTTTCAGTCGTAGAAATATAAGATATCAACGAATCATTGTGTAAAATTTAAAGCGTTTAAAATTTAGAGCCATTGTGAGCCACGGGGCACCAAGTCCAATGAGAAATTGTTCAATGTACATTAGTAATGCAGCCTTCCACCCATTCAAGAGCGCTTACGTTTGCTTCAGGCAATAGCCACGTTCAATTTCATTTTGTTGCCGATATTATGGGGTGATTATCCCCTAATTATGCTAACTAAACTTATTATGCAAACACGCTCATATTAACTTTTTAGGGCCACAGTTGTATTAGTCACTTAACAATATCACTTGATTCTAGGAGATACCTGTCCTTTAATCATACTGTGATAATTACCTACAGTTTATGGCCATATTCTTAACCGCCAATTAAACCACATTTAATGTATATGTTAACTCTTTGAAACCATACTCATTACTAAGCCATGTCAGATATAAATTATAAGGAGTGTCCATTATTTATACTTGCCAAATTATGTAGGTTAACCATTTAACACCAGGCTTACATAGGCCAGTGAGCCATAGCACTTAAATACTCATTTTTTAAATTAATGTAAGCTTTCAATACAAGTCAGTTAAGCTACACTTTCCTTAGTCAGCAGAAAAAGAAAGCATGCACCTTAGTAACCCATGCTCATATTAGTGATTTCAAGTCACTAACCTGCTTACTTCCTTGTTACGTAGAGACCCAGGCAAGGAGGCACCATAAAGCACACCTCTAGTACCCTACATTCTTATATAACCTCTTGTCCCCAGTGGGTAGCATAGAGCAGTGTAACAGGTTTAGAACCTACATTACATAATACGATCAGGCCTTCAGGATGGAGGACACAAGTTCCGGTAACCCTCGCCCAAATAATATTGTCGACGAAGGTTAGTGCTCACCCACCCGCATTAGGCCAAAGGGTTAACTTAGTGTTTAAGCTCCCAGATTCAGAGCTCGGCAGAAAAAAACCCAAAGGCCACCAGTAACTATGTCTGATTTCCCACCGAGCTGTTATTAGACCAGATGAATACTGAGAGTGGATACCAGACTCAGGATAGAATGATAGGCCAGAGTGAGAGACAGGCCAGTCATACATGCTTCAGTTATCACAACTAAGTATCCTTGTATATTTATTGGCATAACACTGAATAATGGAAATACCTTATAATAATTTCCATATGCATTATGCGTTTGCACAATATCCTAATCAACACGTACCATTTGGCGTTGTAAATGATTACTAGCGAGGCATCTGAGGCTCTGGCAACATTATGGATCCTTTATCCGTATCTATTGGGATATTACCTTAATACTGAATTCCCGAGTTCTTGATTGGTTAGTATTGACAATAGATGTTTAACTGTGAAGGCGTTTAAAGGCCAAGCTCATTTTTATCAAATACTAGCATCGTACCCGGCTTTGCCCGGGGATTTGTTTGGTTGTTTCCCAGTATTTGCTCGGTGCTGCCTGATCATTGACTGCAAGTCGATTTTTGTTTGTGTAACACTCCCCCTTTCCCCTCTCCCCTCCTCCTTTTTTCCCGTCCTCTCCCTCTCCTCTTGGTTCCTTCCCTTTCTCCTCTTTGCTATACGTAGTTGAACACGTACCCGGCTCCCGGGTCCCGTGCTTGTTTGTTTGTTCTCTTCTAGGTTCAGTTAATGCGTAATCATATACTTAATGGTAACAGCTCACTTTGCCCTCCACCCCCCCCCCCCCACTCCCAATCTTTCGCTGTGGCTTAAGCGATGCGTACCATGTGAAAAAATAGTGTGCATGACGTCATGTAATACTTGCCCTTGAGATTACCACGGTGTTTAGTTAGAAGGATAATTGTTAGAGCAAATTGTTAGTGAGGCAACAATGTGCCAATTTCAACTTGTTTTCAGGTCAACAATGTCCCAGTTTCAACTTCAAGCCAAAGAATTGACACACTCGCACGTTTTCATTGTTCCCCTTCCGGGGGTCGTTGCGGTTGCTTCATTTCTGCTATGAGACTTTGGTTTATAATGTAAGATTGTTTAATGTTAATTGTTATTAGCGAGCCTTGCAGTGCTGGAAACACCGGTTCTCGTCAGATCCCCGAAGTTAAGCAGCATTGAGCTGGATTGATACTTGGGTGGGTGACTGCCTGGGAATCTGGCTGTTGCAGACATAGGACCTTAGGGCTTCGGGCAGATGACCAGGAGTGGTTAACGCTCGTTAAACCCTTTAACCCTTTTATTAGCGAGCTGTTTAACATTCTTAACGTAATAAACATGTAGAGTGGTAAAAGGAAAATGGGCTCGACTTCCTTATTATTATTATTGTCTTTATTGATATCTCGATGTGTTTATTCAGTGTATGTATTCTGGCAAAGGTACCATATGGGTAACTGATTTCACGAAATAACCGTGTTACACCACGAGATATTTACCATTTTGAGCTTTAATTACAGAGATGGCCCAATCTTTAAAGAGTTCCGTGGCTCTAACCAACCATTTTTATTGATTCAAGTTATTTTAGACATTATTACTAGGCAACAGTGCAAATTAGCCAATGGTAGCCTAGGCTGAAGACTGATTTTATTTTATATATTTTAAAAGCCTTAACCAAACTAGTGTGTCATATCACACACTACAGACTTAATACACTACAGTATAACGCGCAATACACTATAAGGCACTACATTCCAATGTGGCCTGATGTACGTCAATACTCAGCTACAGTACACAATGCATCTGTGTTGAAATGGACCATATGGGAGCAGACATCAATGACACACAGAAGACAGAGGCCCGACACTAACAACCCTCAGTCGAATTCTCTTGGCCAATACAAGGGACAGTCCAGGAGAAAGTGCTCCACGTCTTCAAGCGCCACAGCAAAATAATACATCGGTGAATCAACCAGACATACATCTTTGAAAGAAGGGCATTTAGTTTCACTATTGTTTGGCATAAAACAATTAGCCTCGCCGAGACAACAACCCAATTGTGGTTTTAGTTTCGATTTCATGTGATGTATCAGTTGTCAAGTAGTAAATCGGGCAATCACTATGATACATACGTTCTTGTATACCGTAGTTGAACGGTATACAAAAAAACAAGAAGAGGAAGCACAGAAGAATGCTTTGCTGTCTGAATCAATAATACTAAATAATAATTATAATTTATTGATTCGGGGTGGGCAAAAGTGGGTCGAGACTAAATGAGACCTTGGACCTTCAGTCTCGTCTAGTTTCATCTGTTAATGGTCTTGGTCTCACACAAGCGGGACAGCAACAATGCTGCTGACCATGGGAGGAAGTCCAACTCTCGACACAGACGGTGCAAGTTGAACAAAGCACGTCCCCTCGCATGTCCCCTCACATCCCTGAACCGCACTTTGTCTGCTTTGCTCTGATGTATGTCTGCAATACAGGCCTCAATTGGCTGAAACCTCCACACTTGACCCGAACTAAACTTTTGTATGTTGGCAAGAACATTATGTGTTTAAATTCTTCATTCACACTGTAAACACACTTGACCATCTACATGACCTCCAACTAGCCAACAACTCTTCTTTCCGACATACATCGCTATCGGCTTTGAATCTTCCAAAAGCCTCTTCCAGTAAAGATAGTATTTTGTGCGCGTTGTTTGCGACGGTAAATCTGGACCCAAATCCAAACTCTTTTCGACGTCCTCCTTGCTGAAAGTAATTTCTAAACTTACTTCAAGCTTGCAGGTGTGTTACTGCTTCACGCAAGACGATAAAGGCATTCTCATTGTGCACAGAAATTATTGAACATTTTAGGAGGTATTAGCCACCAAAATTTTGGGAGGTCGAGGTCAAACCACAACACGGCATATTTCATGTGTAGACTTGTGAGTTCCCAAGACTCTACCATAAAACCTTGATGTTGTCTCGGTCTCGGCAGTACCAGCTAAATGATTCGAGACTTACTGCCCCAAAAAATATTAAAACACTGGAATCACTGTATGCCTGGAGAGTAAAAAAGATGGACCGCATATATCACAAGAACTAATGCTTATACGTTATGAGTTATATGAAAAAAGAGAAAACAATTTGTAATATTATTTCCATGCTATTTGAAGTACTAAAACTGACTCGTTGAGTTAAAAAAAATTGAATAGAGATATTGAAATGATTGAGCACAAATTCTTAACAAAATGAATATTCCCATTGAGTGTGATAATACTAAATGCATTTCAGTAAATTGGGAAAACAGGAAAATTTACTTTGTGGGTCAAGGGAAGAATTCAAGTCCAGATGCACTCTTACAAGCATGAACCCCCACAATCACGTATGTGGACACTTGATTTTAATTTTCGGAATATTTTGGATTTTGTTCACCCAGACAGAGTTCAAACAACTTTAACTTAACTTATCTTATTGTCATAGCGCCCATGACAGGCATTACATGATATAAAGACCACATTTGTTGAAGGAGGCCACGTGACACGGAAATTCTGTCGAAATGCTTGTTGCGTCGCGACAACACTCTTCTTTTCGGCAAACAGTGTCACTGTCTTGACGTGCTGTTCTGCTGTAAATTGAGGAGCCATTTTTGATGACTCTCAGTATTGCTGCTAGATAAAATTACTGGTAGATAAAATTACTGGTAGATAAAATTACTGGTAGATAAAATTACTGGTAGATAAAATTTGCAAACAGAAGACTGTACCAAGATGAATATATTCGGAAAAAATAATAATGTGAAATAACATCATGCAGATAACAGGAATCATAACCATTAACCAGGTGTATAACACTGTTTTCAGAGCTCACAAAGTTTCGTGCATTACATATTAGAAATGTTGAATTTGTGCACAAGTTAAAAATGTTATACATTATTTGATCAGGCAAAAACATGTAAAAACAGTACAATTTGTTTCTCACCCTTTTCTTACTAATTCGAGTCAAACGGGGTACTGTGCCTAACCTAAAATGTATACGGGTAGGTGGAATACAAAAAATGGTCGAGTGAAGGTATGAAGGTGGTTTGGAGCGGGCCCCGCTTTCTTTGCTGTTTGTCTGTTTGGCTAAAAAGGGTCGGCCTTTGAAAGTAGTGATATCATTCAACCAGGGAAAGGCTACCAAGGTAGCTAGCTGCATAGCTGGAAAAAACGTTATTGATGCATCAGTCTCTCTATGCATAAACGGTAGACACTCATCCTTTAACTTTTAGTTTTTCTTTATCTCTGCACCTTCCCTTTAAACTTTCCACAATTTGAATTTCGGCCGCATTGGGATTTAACCTAAACATGACAAAGTGTTGAGGTTGGGCCCATCAGATTTTTTCTACCCGAGTGGATCATTATAACGAAACTGGTTGATACCAAATCCCCCCAATAAAATTAAAAAATGTGCCTTGTAAATTCTAAACAATAAGAGACAGCTGCTTGGGGTTTGGACCATTGGAATGCTGGTGAAAAAAAACTTCAAAAAGGTGTATTCAAACGTCAAAATCGGCCGACGAGAAGTGCATATTCTTCAACATTACCAATCTATCTGGACTTTACCTGACGATCCCGATTTCTACCGATATTGCAAATGTCGGTAAGGAATTACGTGAGGCATTCTGGGGATCGGCCCAGCCTTACAAAAAAAAAAGCTAAAAAAGCTTTAGGATGCTTACAGTTAACAGACACATGTCTGCTAGTGAGGCCGGATAATGATAAATTTGTTCGGGCCATGGCCCTAAGCCGAACGGCCTGCTACAGAAGTTAACTTACACTAACTTAGTGAGGCCGCCTCTTTATCATCAACAATCAATCTTTTAAAGGACAATTACATCCATTTTGACATGCATGTTTGACTTTTGGAACACTTACACAATATCTAAACACAAGAATTGCGGTAAGAATACGTTACTTACGTCCGATATAACAATTTAATTACTGCATCACCAAAACACGACACAGAGATCGCCATTGTTTGCTGGAAAGCTTAGAAATTAATGCCGACAGATGTCACTTTTCGATTTCGATTCACAGCCGATTGAGATAGCTGTATTGACTGTGAGGAGCTCAAGCGTCTGGCGGCCTTAGCTGGCCGGCAGTGTAGTGGCCAGCTAAGGCCGTCAGACGCTTGAGCTCTTCACAGTCAATACAGCTATCTCAATCGGCTGCGAGTCGAAATCGAAGAGATCCGTCTGTCGGCATTAATTTCACGTGTTCCAGCAAAACAATAGCGACCTCCGTGTCGTGTTTTGGTGATGCAGTAATTAAATTGTTATATCGGGCGTACGTAACGTATTCTTACCGCAATTCTTGTGTTTAGTTATTGTGTAAGTAGTCCAAAAGTCAAACATGCATGTCAAAATGGATGTAATTGCCGTTTAACAATCGGATGCCTTTAGCAATTGGAAACGGCCACGTTGTCTCGTTGTTGGTTATATTTTGGCTCTTGGCTATTGGTCCATTTTGTCACCCTGATGGTTCCTCAACCACAAGTGCGATTCCTGATTTTTTTTGATAAACCTTGTCCAGACACCCATGCTACTACATGCTAAGTGTGGTTTGGTTAGTCCCTGTGGTTTTTGCATGATGCGCGGTCTAAGATTACATTGGAGTGTGATCATCCAATTAACCAAATAATTAGAAGGGGGGGGGGGGCTGGTCCTGCGTTATTGCTATTTATTGTTTACTAAGCTATGTAGTTGTTTTGCCCGGTGCTTCACTGATTTTATTTAGAAAAGTGAAAAAAAAAGTTTCTGTGCCATAGAAAATCCCACTGGTTATGTAGAAGTTGTTTTGATTTATGATCTCGCCAAACAATTATCATACTGCTATCGAAATTTGTTTTCTTATTACATGCAAGTTTTGATTTACAAAAATTAATCAATCAAGCTTCCGTGTGCCACAATATTTTAATTAACACATGTACATTTTCCATTGTTCGCATTTATTCCTGTTATATAACAGTTCCTAAAGTGTCAGTCGTAGAAATAGTTTCCTCTGCGTGCTATAACAGCAGCCGAAACCATGTCAAACTTGACAATTAAAACATTTTTTTAATGTTTCGAGTAATATTCGTGTATATCGGCTTACTTCCCGTTTAAAGATCTAAAAATTTTGCATCAAATTAAAAAAAAAACTAGTCTAATATCTGTTTAAATTTTTCTCCCACATTTCCGCCCTTGACATGATAGAGACGAATCAGGTTTGGGGTACGCACTACACCTTAGGGTCAAATACACAACTTAGATATGTTAATGTGACTATTAGTTTGATTTACTGAACGCTGACCAGTAGCCTATTGCAAAAATTTCTTTCTTTAAACTTGATCTCCACTGTCTTTTAGCACTGAATGTGTTATTAGTTGCATGGCAGATTTCCTAGCAATACAAAAATTAATACAGCTCTGTTCGATCTTAGGCATGACACTGACACTATCTCAAGATGTCATTTATCTGAATAACTTTGTAGATAACAGTAGGCTATTAATACCCTGAAAAATTCCTGTAAGTCTAAGTTGATCAGTTGTCAACGAGCGTTATGTCAAAATTATCGCATATAAATATTTAGGAATAAACATTAATGATGGATGCGATTGTCATAATCCAGTCAGATAATAAAGTGCAAGCTCTGTTTGTACGCCTGACAGTTTTTATCTGACTGGACGGCGTTGTTTTCATAAATGTTATTTGTTTGTGTTATTTTTTAAAGCTGGCAATGTCATGCCACGGTGATCTTTGGATGCCAGAATTGGTTTTCGTAGGTCATCACAATGAAGTTGAACTCTTAGAAGCCAAACTTCGTACGGCTGAAATAATTGCAGTGTTTACGGCTGTTCCAAGATGGGTTTTAGGAACAGCTGGTGCTCCACCGGTTTTTCTAACAGGAATGAATTACCTTCTTTGTTTTTTGGCTAAAGTGGATACTACCAAGGTAACAAACTCTTCCTTAAACAATCACTTTATAGAGATTGTAAATACTTAAATTTGTGGTTGAAGGGTGTAAGTAAAATGGGGCAATAAAACCCACAAGTGCGTATAAGGTCACAGTTTTAATTTTCAACCGGTTATTCCGGTCTTGGTCACAATTAAAATGATTCAAGAGTTGTGACCTTAGACTGGAAGTAACCGTTTGAAATTTAAAATTGTGACCTTGTACGCATCTGTGGGTTTATTGCCGGTCAGAACGCTCCATTTTACTTGCACTTTATAGAACAGCGTCATGTGACGTCATATTGGCTACGAGACACCATTCGGAGGTAATAGCTACAAGGTGCACTAGATTAAAATGTAATGGAAAAAACGGCATTTCTAGTCAAGACAGTGTTTTAAGAGCAGATATCTTAGGCTTAAAAGAACGTTGTTATCTCCAACAACAAAAATCGCGTGTTATACGCTTAAGAAATCCAGTCTAATAGCATTGGCTTCAGTAAGACGACCTTCCTCTTTCCCACCAGTGCACCTTGCAGCTAACCCAGTTACTGGCTCCACCATAGAGTTATACACAATAATACTACGTCGTGTCACTCCTCTATAGATTTTTCATTCAATATGCATCATTGGAATGTCATATTAAAAGAGCTTTCGTATAATATATCACAAAAGAGTGTTCTTGAGATATTTCAAAGGTAAACATTTAATTAAAAAAAACAGTGATTAAAGTCCGAATGAAGTCCGTAGAATCTGGCTCTATGTAGTCTTATTTACATCAAGCGGAGATGCACAATGCCATTTCTTTTAACGCAACTAGCAAGCATATGCATTAAGCTTTTTTAAAGGCTTATATCCGTTTTTTATACCCGTAAGTGTTTTTTAATACTAATCCAAAGAAAGCTTCAGCAAGTGGTCAACACGAAACGTAGGAGAAAGCCCAACACAGCAGCCAACTGACTGCAACTTTTGCAAAAGTAAGTTTTGTAAGCCACTAAAGACAGAATAGGAAACATCGCCTACATGCTTAAGTTGGTAGTTTCATTACTACGACTATATTTTAACTAAAAAAAGAAACCCTAAAAATTCGTTCAAAACATGGGCTCCAGAAGCCAGATAAGACGCTGCAGTACCAGAAATTGCTGCAGCCTCTCTGCCCCGGACCCCGCTACAGAAGCTTACAACGCTCCCCCATTCCCCCTAGCTGATTTGATTGGGTCATACCTCTGTTAAATTTGCTTCCTACGGGCATGGTCATGGCTACTCACTGTCATAAGAAGTTTGAGGAATTTGACACAAAAACTGACTCTTGGCCCTTATATTACGAACGTGCAGTGTTACATTTTGATGCTTTAGAAATTCCTGATGCTAAGAGGATTCAGATATTGTTAACCTGTACTGGTAAGAAAACGTGATTTAATGAAGAGTTTATGCTGTCCATTGGCATCTCTCTCTAAAACATTGACAGAAATTGACATTATGAAGAACTGTGCTCGACCCAACTTCAAGCTTTATTGCGGAGAGGGTATCCTTCCAAACGCAAGACCATGGTCCTGGAGAGTCTATAGCCGCCTACACTGGGGAGTTAAAACGTATGACTAAGCATTGCAATGATGAAACGTTTTTTGAAAAGGTATTGCGGGATCAGTTTTTTGCCAGCATCAAAAGTTAGAAACTCAAAAGGAGTTAATGTCTATGAAGCCGAGTGACATAACTTTTGGCAAAACTGCTTGCTTTCGAATGTGCTGAAAAAAAAATGTTGCAGGATTTCAGAATGGAACCTAAAGATCTCACGTGATGGAGAGTATAGGTTCGAACCCAAAGAAAGACCTTGTGTTCTTCTGCTGCAGTTTTGTGGACACATAAGGCCTGACAGCAGACACAAAACACGCTCTTTGTGAGACTTGCGGTACTGTAGGACACCTGAAGGCAGTTTGCAAGTCTGGCAAACAAAGCTGGCAAACCAAGAAACTGAGCTCCCACTGGTCCAAAACCAAAAGTGGTTAAGTTCGTGTAGAAAGAAAAATAATGAGTGTGGAAATAAAGCACTCAGAGTAGATGAACTGGATAAATATGATTCAGGTTTAAGTGATAATAACTCAAGATTCTAGTCTGTTTCCCCAAATAAATAGTTTTGACAGTTAATAGCAACAATATACTGTTAATGGTTTGTTAAATGATCATACACTACCAGTAAAAGTAAACTCGGATTGTGACTCAACTTTAATTTCTGTAGATGGGTATAAGAATTACTTTAGTAACATCAAGTTAAACCCCAAAGCCATCACACTGAAGTCCTGGCTGGGGAAGTAGCTAAACCTCTAAGAGTTATTAAATAAAACTTTACTTTGAATAGTTAAACTGAATCCCTAAATGCAATAATCGCTCCAGGGCAGTGGCGTAACACCGTGTCTCTGGGCCCATAGGCATAAAATTGATGTCGGGCTCTCTCCGTTTCAGCTAAAAAATATAGGCTATACTTTGTAATGCAAACAAACAATAATATTCGAAAAAATTTATAAAAAAAAAAAACATGTATTTGTGGTATTTTTTAGTTTACTGTCGAATTATTATAAGCTTTGCACTAAACATATGCAGCATTCATTGCGATCGTTAGCCTTAATTAAACAAGTCTTGAACACTAGCAGCGCCAGCCTACTGCACTTCAGCCAAGAATCCAGGTGCTGAGCGATCCAGATTCCTTCTTCGCTTTGGTGGTCTAACTCTGCAGCCAATCAGGTCATTCTTCACCTCACTCCAGAACCGGGAGCAGGTTTCCTAACATCCTGAGGAGATTACTAAACAGGAT
The DNA here is from genome assembly GCA_023313725.1 of Lithobius niger. Taxonomy (NCBI): domain Eukaryota; kingdom Metazoa; phylum Arthropoda; class Chilopoda; order Lithobiomorpha; family Lithobiidae; genus Lithobius; species Lithobius niger. The sequence continues at coordinate 180,396 of JAHWFP010234896.1, forward strand.
ACAATTTGGGTATAAATAAAGGTGTCTAGCAGAATTTATTTGTCTTGCATTTTATATTTAACGACCTGTTGTTGCCAGCCACTTACCACATTGTTCCAGAATTCTGCCAGCATTGGCACAGCCTAAGTTAAGTTGAATAGGACTCAGGTCCCTTATGCATTAGAGTCCCTACGAGCTGGAGTCCCGTCTGATCTATTAGTAAAGATGTATCTATAGTTAGATCCGTCTTCAGCCCCTTTCCGTTCATTTAATTAAGAGTGCGTGAATTGAACAGGGATTTAACGGAATTCAATTTAACCTGATTAAACCTAATTGAATTAACAGCAGAATTGTGTCGTCTACTTTACTCGCGTACTGATCGTGAATTTAGTGTTTAATTAAATGCTGATAGAATTAAATCGGCCGTTCGAGCAAATTCACTCCTACAAGATAAATCGTCTTACCTCATAACCATTGGAGTTTCGACCGAATTACACTGGAAGTCATGTGATTGTGTTTTTATTTAAATAACATAAACATGTTAAACAATGTAAATGTCATGATAAAATAATAAATTGTACTCAGTTTAAACTCACTGGTGTTCCTTTGAAACGGTAGATCCCGTGTCAATCCTGTAACATTTTGTTATTAATCATAATGGCTTTTTGGGAGTTTATACTTATTAGTAGTTGTTTACATATTCATTATTGATCTTGTAGTTATGACATACTTAAATGTTTTTTTTTTTATAGGATGCATTGTTAGAAGCAAAGATCGAAAGAGCTGCAACACTTACTGCTATTTCACTTTTTGAAGCTGAAGTGAAAGTAATCACGACCAGGCTACGTCGAATGATGGAAAATATCCCGACAAGAGACAGAGAGTTCGAAGTCGTTCCTGCAATGGCAGCATGCGAGAAAATATTAGTAAGAAATTTTCCGTTTTTCAGCTTAAAGGGAAATACCTCCCAGCACCATTTTTCTCGATCCTTCACATCAAGTATGACCCCAAAGGTCTCTTTCCTTACCGTTAGTCTTTCACTTGTTAAAAATCCTTTTTAAAATGTGGCGTCTAAAAGATTTTCTGTTGAATATAATGACGACCCGTCACTAACGACCCGTCACTAAATGATGCATTGCGTGCGTACAATAATCATGACGTTTCATATCTGTTTGTACATCTACTAATTTTCTAATAATTACCATGAGATCTAAAATCTAATAGACTAATGCGGTAAAAATTAAAATTAATTATTCCAATAGATCGCCGAAGCAAAATTATAAGACACTAGCCTAGAAAATTATAAATTGTGATTTAAAATACGAGAATCATTCTGGTTTGTGACGACACAATCGTTGACTTGATTCTGTCTCGTGTACTATTCACAAAGCCAACCGAGACAGCAGCTACGCGAGGAACGCAGCTACCACCCCAGCCGACCTTGGCTCTGTAATTGCTCGGATGACGAGCTGTAATTTAAATGTTTTCAGTAATAATACAAACAGCTGGATGATCCATAAAAATGGAAATTAAAAAAAATTTCGACCAGTTCTCGAAACACAGTAATGTTTTCGAATGCTTGACCTTTCTCCTTCAGCCCTCAGCACATAATTCTTCCCCACATTGCCTTTCATATGTCTCTAACCTTAGGGCTGAAGAAGACGCTTTGTTGAGGAGAAATGCTAAAGAAGACTTTGTACCAAGCATATACTTGAAGTAACTTGTTAAATTTGTTGTTTTAGGCTTTATTTCAAGACCAAAAGTATGCCTTCTGGAAAAAACCCGAAGTCTCATCCCCACTCTTGGTCTCTTTTGCTGGAATATATGCTGTGGTGGCCAAAATGGCTGTCGAACTTGTGGAAAGTTACAGGTCCCATGCTGGTCAAGAGATGAAACGTTTAGGAGATACATTAAGCGATTATTGTAGACGCTTCTTTTGCTTTCGTCTCATTGGAGTCCAAACTAACAACAATTTTTTCAGCCAGGATGCAGTGAACGACAACTACGATAGCAAATTTCGAAAGACTCAAAGAATTAATTTTGACGCCGAAGTGTCTTGTAAGTGTATGCACGCCCAAGTGTACGTATCGTTTGTAGGCAGAACATACGGGAGCTTCTTTGATTCAGCCAAGGTTGCTATTGTTGATTCAGGACTCCTGCCACAAGGAGTTACCATTAACAATGAATGGTGTATACAGCACAAACCGTGCTGCAAATTACTTGGACGTAAGAGGGATTGCATTTGCCGTATGGGTATCCGTGATTTAGGAGAAGATTTTAAAAAAGTAAGGCAAACTGAGACTGACGAGACCATTGCAAGTGGAAAATGTCTCGTGAGTGTATCATCTCCAAACTCATTCGTTCGACATTTTGTGTATTCTTGCAAAACTTGCCCTGCTACCAAAAGCAAGGACATTTGTCTCAGCTGTGTTCGGGTGTGCCACAAAGGTCATGATGTCACGTTCATGTACTGTGACTGGTAAGCAATAACATATACTTTGATTAAAGAGTTTAAAGTTTCAGTTTCAACGTTTTTTTATATTAGACTAGCAGTTGTGCTTCGCTCGGGAGTTTGTTTCGCCCGTGATTGTTTCTCAGTTTTCGGTAGATGTCGCCTAAACGTTGAATGCGACATGCAATTTTGCTTGTTGTAATACTTCCCTTTTCTTCCCTCCTCTACCTCCCCTCCTCTTCCTCCCCAACTCCCAGTTTTTCTCTTTAGCTTGAGCGATCCGATCGTGTGAAAAATAACTGACGTCATTTAAAACTTGTCACTGAGATAAGCGCGCAAAGCAAATTGTTAGTCGAGGCAACAATGTGCCAATTTCAACTTTTCAAGGCCACATTGTAGCCTACCAGTTTCATTTTCTTGCCCAAAGAACTGACACGCTCGTCCGTTTTCATTGTCGTTGTTTTGCTTTGGGGGTTGTCGTGTTTTTGCTGTGAGATTTTAAATTTTATTTTGTGTACTAACACTGTTTATTAGCTATTGCAGTTATGTTGAACATCTTCTAATTTTTTTTATTTTCAGATTAAAATTATTTTTTGTTTCATTAATTCGGTAATCTGCGAAGCATTTTACGAAGGATGTTTTACTGTATTACTTTTAGATTTTACTGTTTTCTGAAAATAATGTAATTCATGGAATTTTTAATTAAATTATAGTTAACTTGCTTTGTGTTATCTTTATTAATAAAATCGAGTTGTCGCGTAGGATGGACGGCCACAAGACGGCCACACGAGACGGCCGCCACAAGACGGCCGCATGTAATTGATAGAGCACATATCCGTTTTCATTGTCGGTCGCTCGCCCTTTTTCTTTGCTACCGTGGGAAGAATGAGCCCGCTCGCCCTCTTACTGATTGTTGAAGCTTCGTTTGTTAATCGAGTTGTCGCGTAGGATGGACGGCAACGAGACGCCCACAAGACGGCCGCCACAAGACGCCCGCAAGTTATAGATAGAGCACATATTCGTTTTCATTGTCGGTCACTCGCCCTTTTTCATTCCTACCGTGGGAAGAATGAGCCCGCTCGCCCTCTTTACTAATTGTTGAAGCTTCGTTTGTTTAATCCTCCCTTACAATGTCTCCAATGCCTACTTATTTATTTCCGGTGTACAAAGGCGTATTTATTATTTCAAATGCACAAAGACGTATTTATTTATTTCACATGTACAAACGCGTATTCCAACCATTTTTGCTGGAAAGAATCATATGTAATGTAAGTGTATGGACTCCGGAACAAGGGATATGCTAAATGAGGGAGTGAAGCAAACGAAAAACACCCTTTGCTAGACAGGGTACGCAAAAACACATAGACGGGATACACGCATTCCGTAAAACACATGAGGAAGGAAAAAGTTCCTGTGTTTTTAACGGTGCATCAAACACCACCCGTGCGTAGCACGGGCTTCCGCTAGTTAAATAAATAAGGATGCAAACCTATTTACATTGCTTTTTGGACTTATATGTCAGACCGACTGAGTGGGGAATTGAACCCGCAACCTTTGAAACGCAATTAAATTTCCTGCTCTGGCAATCTGACATTTAAGTCCAAAAGGCAACGTAATTAAGTCTTCATTTGTGTTTCTTTAACCCTCTCGAGCCCACTTGGCTTTCCGTCCTGTTTAATTTGTGTTACTAAGGTTGCCTGCATCTAGACGAAGCAATTGTTTTTTTTTAACTTTTTTTATCTGAACTTTAGTAATTTTTAAAATGAATTACTACACCGTTTTATTGTACAAATCTTTATTTTTAGCATTGTAATTTTTTTGCAAATCACATAAAAGTTCACAATGAACTTCGTATTTTACTGTGAATAAAAGTAAGACTACTACGTAATTTTTTTAAATAAAATTAAAAATAAAAAAATAAAATTCTTACCTTGCTACTTTTCAGGTTTTTTTGTAGGTGCGGTGATAGCACTGTCTCTTCGAAATGTAAATTGCAGAAGGTGGACTTTTCGAAAAAAAACCGAGACGGCGTAGTCGTTACCAAAGGAAAATCTGGCTCTGGAGGGAACACAGGGATGGATTCATCTGAACTGTATTATTGCGGACGATTAATGAACGAATGTAGATGCGGTACCTGTGATGGCAGATGTGGACCATTTAATGGCTGTCCTTGTGATGCATGTCTGGAGCTCATAATTCCACGTAAGTAATTTAATTTAACATGGCCTAGTTTTTCATCACAGCATAACCAAAGAAGAGTGTGACGTCATTTCATCTCACGCGAATCAAACACGCATGCAAGATGGCGGCTCTTGCTAAATCACCAATCCCGCTAGATACAGCTGTGCACCTCAAAACATCTTCTAAATCTTACGTTAATTTTTTTGTAAGCTTGTCGTACAGTAACAGTCATGTTTACGTCCGTTTAAAAGTAAGTGTTTTGTAATCTAAACTGAAACTGAATGCCAACTGAAACTCAACCTGAAAGCTAGATGCAGCTGTGCATCTCAAAACGGCTACTAAATCTTATGTAAGTTTTATCAAGAATTTATAGGTTTATAGGTCCCAAACCCTACAAATTCTTGGTTTTATGTATGCTTGCCATACTGTAACAGCCATGTTTAGGTCCTTTTAAATGTCCTTTTAAACAAAAACTGAAACTGAATCTGAACGCTAGATACAGTTGTGAACCTCAATACGTCTTCTAAATCTTACGTATGTTGTATGGAAACTTGCCATACTGTGGCGGTGATGTTTAGGTCCTTTTAAAGTAAAAGTTTTGCACAGTTCGTCTGTTTTATAATCGAAACTGAAACTAGTGATGCTGGACAATGGCGATGTATTACTAATATAGGCTCTCGTGTTCAGAAGGGGCTGGAAATTTGAACATCACCCAGACCCACGTCCTGATGTGATAATCGGTTTGAAAGAAATCGCTTGGGAAAAAAGACAGTGTTTCGAAATCTAGTAATAAAATTCTGGACGTTTCCTTCGTTTCCTTTGGTAATGAAAATGAATAGCAAGTTCCCATGAAATGGAAAAACTTGGAAATGAGACTCTGGCAGTGCAAGCTTTTGTGAATGGTGTAGTTAAAAAGAACAAAGGTTTCCAAGCATATAACCTGAACAATATTGGCATCAAGCTTGACGAGCGTCCAGGGACAACAGTACCCTCCAATGTTTGGCCAGTTGGCAAATCAGTCGGCAAAATTACATAATTTTTAGTCAGTCGGCAAATCAGTTGGAAAAATTAGTCAATTTTTTGCGTAGATGGAAAATTATGTCCGTAAATTTTTGGTTTACACCCCTCCAACTCTTTTATCCTTCCTGACGTCTCTGCGAGCACCCTGTTTTTCAGGAACAAACTAAAAGGAACTTCAGGTTTATTGTGGTTTAAATTTAGGTTTTAGCTATTTCGTTGATATCACAAGTAACTGATGCCTTAAGGAATATACGAGTTGTATTGGGCTCCTTACATACCCAATAGACACAAAAACGGGAATTGGGCGACTAAATCGGCCCCCTGTTTTGTGTTACTGTACAGCATTCGTTTTATACAATTCAGATTTATGTTTCAAAAAGTGAGCCTTTTAAATAAATAAGTATGGTAATGGATTGAAAATTCAATTGAACTTTCGATTTATTAGTTCATCACGACTGTGAAATGGTTCTCTCTCTACGATCTGGAATCGGACCTCGGCACATACAGTAAAGATTATGCATAATAATAAAAAAAAAACCTAGTTTGAAATGACATTATTTGTGTAGGTCTTATTAAGTCCTATTTCGTACCCACCATGCATCAATAAAATACATACTTAGGCCAAAAAAAAATAATGTTTAGTTAGCATCCCTACCCGTTTTTTTTTTTGGGGGGGGGGGGGAGAAAACTAAAACAAAATTTATTTACCCGCAGAGGAGTGCCACTGTATGGATTAAAATAGAACATGTGCATAAGATAAAGAGATAACGTATGATAAGATAAGCCAACCCTTCCCCTTCCCTGGAAGTGAGTTCATCCCCGGAAGTTACCCCATTGCTGAGTCGTTCAGCAGCCATCTTGAATCTCAGCAGCCTTCTTGAATCTCGGTGACCATCTTGAATCTCTTTGGCCATCTTGAACTCGGCAACCATTTTGAATCTCGGTGGCCATCTCGGCTGCCATGTCAAATCTTGTCAGCCATTTTGAATCACGTGTCCCCCACCTCCTCTAAGGTCGAATAAACATTTTTTCTCATTCCGCTCAAACAGTTTCTCTATGTGACTGAGTCTCAAACCTGGGGTGCTGCGGTGTTAACTGCTGAGTGATGTTACATAATGCAATATCGTGTGAACTCAACACCAACGATGACGTCACTCCTCCCCACAATGCAATTCAGTCAGCCATTTGGTTGAAGTCAAAGGGAGCCATCAGAAGAGCTGTATGGTAGCTACAAGAACATTTTCTGCAAAGCCTGTGATTGGCTGAGAGCTACTTCCGTTCTTTGCCGACCCTCATCATACCTGTATAGACTGCACAGATGTAATGGCCGACTTCCAACAGCCATAAAATAATAAAAAGTATTGAAAACAAGTATTGTTACGTGACAACACTAACTTTTTCTGACATTTCTACTATTGCCACCTGGAGACAACAATATGAAGCTGCTTAAGATAGCATAACTTCCATCTGATGGTGTCATCGTGAAGCTTTCTACAGACGTGTTGCAGCACACATACGTTGGATTAAGTTTCGATTTCAGAGAAATATTTTCACTAGTTTTCCAGTGACATTTAAATCCTAACAAGTTCATGACGATATTTATATTGATTTTAATAAAACTAATCAAAGCTTGATGATTGTCTCCCATCAAGACACAATTTTGGTTTTGGCCATTATGAACTCTATTCGGACAAGGCAGCCTGCCCCTGCTCTGAAATTTGAAAAAAAAAACAATTCTCGACATCAAGTCCACCCCTCACTTCATTCTGATAATGTCATTGCATGCATATCCGAACTTGCATACCTACTGATGCTACAACTTCCATCGTAATATTCATTATCATCGTGGCTGCCAAACTGAGAAGACTTTATTTATAATGTTCAAGTGTCAGAGAGATTAGGAAGGGTATATGGTTTGCGCAAGGCTAGCGGTGATCGGAAGCGAAAACACTAGATTTTCTACAAGGTAAAGAACGTATATTACAAGAAACATTACAAGAAACAATAGGTATCGATTACTTGTGGTGAGCAAACTTGGTCAATGCATAGGCTTAGCTAAACAGAAAAAAATAGGCTTACTTACTTACGGTAATATACGTTCTGTCCAAATATGCTTGGGTTTTACCATTAAAAAATAAGTAATCTGTCACAGTGATGAAAGCTTTTCAGAGCATTTTTAAAGAGGGGTGTAGGACTAGTAACCTGAATCCCCACATCGATGGGGAATTTGAAAGTAGGTTGCACATTGATTTTTTTAAAAGAAAAATTACACCATCTTCTACACTGCAAAAGGGTTGATAAAGCAGCCGCCGTTGAATGGTGTACTAAAACAGTGAAATCTCATATGTGGACTATGGAGGTATTATACACACAAGAACACACTATGCTACAGAAGGGTTTTGAAAGACTGATCCACTCTTGCAATCGTAGCCATCTTAAGAATTTAGGGATGAGACCGATTGACGTTAGACGTGTTTGTGTAGTGCGAGTGTTTGTATGGTAATAACGTCAAGAAGAAAGCTCTTACTCCTGAGTATAAATGTCAGGTAGGCGACCCTGTCAGAATCAGTAACTTTGCAGGCCCGGACTGGCTCAATTCTTATGACCGGGCTCATAACATTTTGGCCCACCAAATTAAAAAAAAATTGGCTCATCGAATTAGTTTTTCCATAAATTTGCAGGCACCCACCCTCACTCCACCTTTACAGCATTTAGTTGATTCGGTCATTACAACATTAAGCACATGAGCATTGAAATGAACAAATTTAAATTTTTTTTAAAAAGAGGGGGTGCTGGCCCACCGGGCAATCGCCCTCTAGCCCCCCAGTCCGGGCCTGTCAGTAAGGTCAAGAACTTGTGTGAGAAAGGTTGTCTTCCCAGCTGGAGTGAAGAAGTGTTTACCATTGCGAATAGAAGGCCTTCCATCTATACTGTCAAAGATAATAATGGCTATGTGATTTTAGGCACACTTTACGAAGCAGAGTAACAAAAGGTCAGAGTTGATAAAGGCCAACTCAACATCATTGAACAGTTTTAAAACGTGAAAAACGTAACGGCATCAAACAAGTGTTTGTAAAGTGGAAGAACTTTTCAAAGTCTATCAATTCATGAACACCCTCACCATCATTGGTAAAAAAATAAAACATAATGGATAGTTTTTGCATTGCCTTACCTTTCAATGTTAAACATGCAGGAACCATGTTCCATTACGTCAAACCTCTACCTCACGCGTAAGACCAGCATGGTAAATGGAATTTTGGTTGGCACAAAAGTTTGTCCCCCACTCGTTATACAACACTGAAAAGTCAAATAGTGTTGTCGAATACTACGAGGGTAACAGGGAGACGGCAAGACGCTTTCAACCCCTCCCTGCTACCACAGTAGAACCAACAACTCTGGGAATTGCAGCAGGATGATCAATCAGCCTAATAACACTGCTAGGGCATTTTCTCATGCTAATCTAAATCTGAACACTGGATATCTGTCATGAGCAAAGTTACCTATCGGTTACTACAAGACTGTGAAGGTCATTACTGCAGCTGTTCGTTGTCAGAAGCACTCAGCAAAACATAAATATTAGGAAAAACTTTAAAACGGAACCGTCGGCCTACTTGTGGTTAAATGATAATCTAGCTCAGATACTTGGCATTTCCAGACCATATTTAAAGAGAAACCATGACGGTGCTTATGCAGCAGATGTGAAGAATGACATGTATAGTGTTGTAGTCTACACTGACATTGTCTTACCACATAAATTAGTGATATTCAGGACTCACACAATCATTTTGTTAGCAGTTCACATAAAGGTTAATGCCCGAAAACTGCCGGCCATTCGGAAACAATGCACAAGGGCACGCAGCACCCGCAGTGGCCCAAGGTTGAGGGCTTTAACCGACTTAATGCCCGCGTAACAATGTCCAGTGCACCGTTCTAAAAGATCTATAGTAAAACATCTCTAAAAAATTTGTAAGAGAAGTTGTTTGAAGGGGCCATTCATCGTCGGGTTTTCGTTGCATGAACGGTGATGGGTGGTTAAGGATCGAGCAATAAACAATGTGTATTTACACGACATCCCAAAATTTCTACTGTTACAATTCTTTGATGGGGGAATTTCTCATTTCCAAAAACATTGCTCTGGACAAAATTTTTTAATAGAAGTTATTTGAAGGGGCTGTTCGTCACTGAGTTTTCGCTGCTTGAACGGTGATGCTGGGGGACTTTGGAATCAAGCCGGAATCAAGTTACAATGCGATGCACAAGTAAAGTTAATAGCTACGCACACGCTTCCACCTAGCGTGGCCTATTAGTAGGCTAGCTGTAATATGCCCGCAGTAAAGTAGGCCTGTCCTGAAGGAGGGAATCCGCCTCTGCCAATATAAATAAAAGTATGTATAAATATTAATATAAATCCGCATCTGCCAAAGAGCCAGGAACGCAAATTAAGCTAGTAGTAGGGTATCTGTATTATTCGAAAGTACATATTATTGACTGGCAGTGGCATAACTAATGGTTGGGGACGTGGGGAAAGGGAAGGGAACTGCCTTCCAAGAACGAGGCCAGGGAACGTAAAAATCTACAAAAAAAATTATTTAAACATTGCCCCACATAGGCCTATTATTTATTTATTATTTATTATTATGTAATAGATATCCGTGAAGTAGACCGGGTTATCCCGAAATAATTGATCGTCTGCGAGAAACGGAACAGTCCAAAGATCGAGGGGTTGCAAAATCGGACGAGCGTGCCAGCGTTTTAATGCTAAGGTGTGACGTCGAGCCAACATATCTAGTTATTTGAGATTAAAAAAATTTATTTGAAAATTTTATTTGTGAATTATGACGTAATTCCTGAACTCAAACTTCCGGTTTAAACTTCCTGTCTGTGAAAGTCTCACGTACGCGAGGACGTCCCTATATCCAGTCTCAGTCACCGACATTTGTGTTTAAGGTAAAACCGTATTTTTTTCTACTTTATTGGCTTAAATAAGATATAGCGTATAAAATGCGCTATTCGCTTGAGTCTCGTAGGTTTTTAAGTGTGTTTAGAACGTGTCAGTAGGCTAGTTTTCGTACCGTCGGAACGAAAGATTGTCGGGGGGGTTCGGCTTGGACTATTCATTCATGGATGGGGGTGGGGAGGGGGCTAGCATCGTACGCGAGGTTTTTTTGTCGCCAGGTTACAAATGTGCTGTTCGCTTGACTATCGTATGTTTTTAGGTGTATTTAGGTGTGTTTACAAGTGTCGGTAGCCTAGTTTTAGTTTTAGTTTTGAGTGAAAGGTTGGCGGATTGGGCCATTCCTGTACGGGTGGGGTCCTAGCATAATAGCCTACGCGAGATTTTTTTTTTTTCGTGTTAGTACGATAAATGTCGCAGGTTGCAAATGTGCTTATTTATGTTGGTTGAATTTGTGTTGTGTACGGTAGTTTTGCAAAGTATGTCACATAGTAGAGCAGTGGTTGTGTGGAGCGCGGAAAAAGTGTTAGATTATCCAAAAAAAGTGTGGGTTATCAAAATTAACCCACGGTCACGTGAGTGGGTTTTCAGATTAACCGTATATAACGGCTACAGTTTTAGCATTGGGATGTGTTGGCGTGACGTCACCGCCGTGCACTAATTATTATTATTCACATAGGCCTATTGTATGTCTGTCAATAAAGCTTCATTTTTGGGTACAAACACTGACGAAGATATATCTTTGTAGAGTATAAATACAAATAAAAATCCGAATATCTGTCAAATACAGCATTAGCACTACAGCTACAACGACATTCCTTAATGTTTCGTTGATATTTTAGTGATTTCATTCAAAAGTACGAGCCAATAACTACGCATAGTAATTATTGGGCCACAGTTTGAAAAAAAGCGTTGTTAGACCATTGTTTCTTCTGGGCCAATGACTCGGATAACAGGTATTAACACTGGCGATAGCCAGTGTTAGTAAGGGTCAGCCTAGGGTCTCTGTGTTAAACTCTTAACTTTGAGAGCTTATAACGCCGTCAAAAGTCAACATTTTAAAACCAAATTTGGAATCCAGCCTCGACTAGTCAAGGCCTCTCTACAGTCCAAAAATTGTGAAATTCGGTCCAGCCAAACCCGAGATACAGAGAGGGGCCAAATAGACAACTTCTTGTTCTGCTTGTTGTTGTTGTTGTTCTGGGGATACTTTCGTCTGTCCTCTCTACAGGTCAAACCATTTGTCCTATGAATCTGGTTCTTAGCTCATTTTACAGGTATTGCTCTGTAGATGTGCCCTTTCCATAAGGCATTTTCTAATTGGTTAAGTGGTTCAGGGGTTATGGAGCTCTAAACGACCAGATTGATTGTTTTACTTTGTTTTAAACATTGTTATTATGCAACAATGCCAATTTGCAAACGCCAGCTGCAAGACTGAAGATTAAAGGATTTGTTTCAATTATTAACAGTGTTAGTAAGAGTCAGCCTAGGGTTTCTGTGTTAAACTTTCAATTTGGACCGATAACTGCACTGTTTTACAGTTTAGCTGCAATTCTAAAAGTAACACGAATTAATAAACAAAAACGGAACGTTAAATGTTTAGAGTAAGGGTCTAAAAGTCAAAACCTAGAAGGAACACGGACAAGCTTTGACAGTAAGGGTCTAGGTATAAAATTTTGTAAGAGGCTGGTAAGCATTAGACCCTTACTACCCGGTGGTCAGAAATAAATACATTTTGACGAAAAACTGGAAATCTTCCTACAAAGACCCATGTGATGATCCAGTGGTTGGTATACGTTTGCTGCTTTGTTTTATGTTGAAAACTATTTGTCCATTTAGTAACATGGTAGGGTATTCTCAGCAGAGAGCATTACTGGTTATCCTCCACCGTAAATCTACGAAATATAATAAAAAATTCTAAAGCATCAAAAGACAAAATGCCAAACTTCACAAGAAAATTGTGTTCTTAAAGTTCTATAACAATATTCTAAGAACAAAGAAACCTGATACAACCGTTCATACACATTCTGTCCGAATAGAGTAGACCTAAGCTAACCACCGGGTAGTAAGGGTCTAATGCTTACCAGCCTCTTACAAAATTTTATACCTAGACCCTTACTGTCAAAGCTTGTCCGTGTTCCTTCTAGGTTTTGACTTTTAGACCCTTACTCTAAACATTTAACGTTCCGTTTTTGTTTATTAATTCTTCAGTATAGGATAACCAACGGGGTTCTGCCAACCATCACGAGTGGTGTAGCCACGAGTTATTGTTTCCAGAACTCCCGATGCGTCGTTTGTTATCCTGCTTATGGCAACCGCACATTTGCTCAAATCGTGGCTGCAACAAACCACAAGTCGTGCTGACGTTTTTTAAATCAGAAACTTGACAAGGCGACTGTGCGTGCAACAATGTTTGCACAACGACAGCATTGTTATTACTTGTTTGTTGAAGAGTTCTGTGCTCGTGTTTGTTGATTGTAACTCGATTTATACCCCGGAAACTCAACGCCGAATAGCGCCTTCCAACAACTTCTAAAAATTATTTTAAGAGAAGTTGTCAAGAGGGGATATTCGTCGTTGAGTCTCCGTGTTATGAACGGTGATGGGGCACTTCGGAATCGAGTTACAATCAATGAACACGAGCACATAACCCTTCACCAAACTAGCAATAACAATGCTGTCTTTGTGTAAACATTGTTGCACAGACATTGCCTTGTCAAGCTTCTGATTTAAAGAACGTAGGACGATTTGTTGTTTGTTGCAGCCACGACTCGAACAATATGCGGCTGCTATAAGCAGGATAACCAACGGCTTCTCGGGAGTTCTGGCAACAATAACTCGTGCCTATGCTACTTGTGATTGTTGGCAGAACTCACTCGACGCCGTTGGTTATCTAGTAACACGCTAGTGTGTCGCCGCCAAGTAACAGTAGATCATCCCATTGTAGACTTCCGATTGTTAAAAAATTGATTGTTAATGTAAAAAGGCAGCTCACTAGCAGACATTTGTCTGTTAACTGTAAGCAACTGAAAGCATATTTTGGCATGTTGAGGATAAATCCCAATGCGATGGAAATGTTTCAAATTGTGGAAAATGTAAGGGGAAGGGTGAGAGATTAAGAAAAACTAATATTTAAAGGATGAGTGTCCACCAATCATAGAGAAAAAGATGCGTCAATAACGTTGTTTTTATGTTACTGTCTAGCTAGCTGGAGCTAGCTAGCTAATAAGATTTTCCCCATGTTAAATCCCATAGACTTCTTGCTCATGGCTAGCGCAAAATTGAGACGTCCAACGTAGCTGAACTTTTGCACACGGATGTATGGTGATCTGAGCATGGTCCTTTTGTTAGTTTGGGGATTGTAAGGGTCAGGACAAATGCGTGGGAGGGTTTTGAAATTCGCCACCAGGGAATTTAAATTTCGTTTCTTTTCCAAGTTGCAACCAAAGATTTCAAGCAACAATGGCTTGAACAATCACCATTGGTCCTTAGATGATTGTAAAAGTCTGGACGAACTAAAAGCTGAACTGTAACGAACGACAAAATAAGGAAACATTAACGTTGCCGTGGATGCGTAAAAATAAAGGGATGCACGTTAGATGATGGTTACGCAACAATACGAGCATCCATGACCAAGCGTGGTTTTACTAATAACCCAAAAATAAAGTGCTTCGCGTTCCTCTAACGGGAGTTTCTGTATGACTAAATATGAACGAAGAAAGCAAACGAAAAAAATCCTCAATTTTGCTGATGTAACGGCTAATTATTTACAGACATGAAATGCCTCCAAAAAAAAAGATAGATCGGAATATAAGATGGTGCGCTGACTTTTTGTAAGTTCACGGTCCTAAGTTACATGTGTCTATCAACTGCAAGCAACTAAAAGCGTAGCTTGTCATGTCGAGAATAAATCCTAATACTGCCGAAATCTTGAAAAAGTAAGGGGAAGGTACAAGGATAAACAAAACAACTGAAGGGCATGCGCTGATTGAGTGAGCGAAGCGAATGAATTCAGCGATTGTTAGCCAGTATCTGCAAAAATGGGATTGAAGAAACGTAAGCATGTGAAGACTGCTCGTATATACAATAAACTAAGCCATGTCAATTTGGCTAATCAAACGGCTAATTGGCAACGGTAAATTTGAAAATTATCAATGTGAAAATTTATAGAAATTCCTCCACAAAAAAGGTACAGATGAAGATAAGACGGTGTAACTTTTTGTACGTTCACAGTCCTATGAAAGTTGTGATATCCACCCAAAACCAAAACTGGTAGAAAAACCTGCCAAGTTTCCATAAACGGTCGGCCTTTGAAGGTAGTGATATCATTCCACCAGGGAAAGGCCGCCAAGCTTGATCCTATTAGCCAAGTTAATCGCACCGAATAATACTTTGGACGTTAAATGAAAACTTGAAGATTGCTACCGCTAGTAGATATCTTCTAGTTTTCATTTAACTTTCGAACTATTAGTATGTGCGATTAACTTGGCTAATAGGATTAACCTTGGCGGCCTTTCCCTGGTTGAATGACATCACTACCTTGAAAGGCTGACCCTTTTTTGAAAACTTTGTGGGTTTTTCTACCAGTTTTGGGTTTTGGGTGGATCTTATACTTATCCTACCTAACTTAATAGAAATTAACCAAATACACGAACTCAGCTCGAAATTCGACTCTTGCACTGCGAACTCTGCTTGAATGAAAATTACTCACACTCGCCCAGTTGAGTCCTTGAAAGCCCCACCTGCTTTGCAAATCTTATAAGCAGGTCTTGAATAGGCTGGATAGTATAGTAATGTACGTGGAGTTAAAATAATTAGTGTTTCACATTTTTTTCTTCTAGCTAAGAAGCGCATGTGCCGTGTTGTCCGCAGCTACCAGCCTGTAGATGATGATGAATTAGAGCTGAAAGTTGACACACTAATAGAAGTTCTGGAAGTAGTGGATGGAAGGTTGAAAGGAGTTTCAAATGGACGTGTTGGCTTTTTCCCATCAAACTCTGTAGAGGAGGACGACACAGCCAGCAGTTCTCATATTGAAACCCAAAGCAGTGAGGAGATTGTGTTGGATGGGCCAGGAAGAGACGCTGCAGGTAACAACCACAATAATTTGAAGAATGAATAAAACTGAGAATAATTTAAGATTGTGCCCAGGTTTCGTTCGCAGTGTAGAATTCCGTAAAAAGTCTTAAATGTTAAAATTCAAAATTCGCGGCGTGAAAGTCTTGGAAATGAGAATAGTTTGGTTGTCGTAACCTTTACATGGCCTTGATTTTACTTGTTAATCTATTACGTACGTTTGTCAGCGCACATGTAGAACTAGATTTAATCAAATGTTATTGTAATTGTAGATCTTAACTAAAAAGTAAATAAGTTTATTGTATTTCTTCTGTGAACTGTGCTTCTCCTGAATAGAGAAAGAGAGATGCACTACAGTGCAAACAATTTTTAGCAGAAGAGGCAGCTGAGCAACTATTTTTCCACTGGCTGTTACTTTCTCTCTTCATCCTCCCTCACACATTATTTCCTATGGGTCAGAAACCATGAAGTTTGCAGTAATCAACTTGTAAGAGTTATATTTTGCATGAGAATAACAGGTCTCACATTAGGGTAACACACGAATTAAATTGTTTCTTAAGAAAAAGTGTTGGACTTCAGTATTTTCCATTTTCTGTGTGCTATTGTAGCTTACTACCTGCTGGTCCATCAGAAAAATGATGACAATTTACTGTGTGTACCAGTCCACGAGTATTGTGTGAGAAATATTGATGTGTGATACGAAAGCTGAAATTCATGTAAAACAACAAATTTTACTGTTTTAAACAGGTTTTTAGCATCACTGCGTAAAATTGTGGAAAGTCACCATTGCTTTCGGAATTATCAGCATTCCTATTTACACCTCCATGAAAAACAACGTGACTTATTTATGTAGTTGATTATTCCACTTTCAAACTGAGAAGCATAGCAGCAATAGTTGAAAATTGCGCCATTACTGAAGAAGGGCTGCTTTTTTTTTATACGCTGTAAATCGATGCAATCATGAAACTCTAAAAATGGGTAGGTATCGGAAGATTTGTTCAAAGTTTCGTTTCTATCCGGTAACATTTACAAATCGTTTTACAATTCAAAATTTTCGTAGTTACCATCCCTTCACCTTTCCTACTCATTTAAGTTTTCTTTTAAATATATTTCTTGGAACCTTATGTCACCTGAAGCAAACTAATGCTCTTATCGATGAACCTACTCAATTTTAAACATTACTAGAAGTTACTGATTCAGAGAGAAGTCTAGTAAAGTGCGAGGCAGACCCCGGGATGGAAACCTCCAATAGTCGCAGGGAGTCGAGACAATATCCGGAATAGGCTAGATTAGATCTCGCAGCTGCTGATGCGACATGGTATTCTCTCATACTACCCTGGCTAGAACAGACTGGCAGGAACGTTGCCAGGGTCGCCTTTCCAGCCGTCGGCCACCTCAGCTCCTTCAGGCAACTATAAGCCACTGCTCAACCGCTATGACTTCCGTTATAGACATGAATTTTCGATACAACAGAGAGTCACGTTAACTTTCCTTGCAAACCGGAAGTTACATCGTACGAGTATACTGGACACACTGTACGAGCAGAAGGTTGGAAGTACTGTTATTTTATAGTGAGGTAATATTGTAATGATTTAATGTTGCCCAAAATTAATTTTGAATAATATGTTTGGATTTTTAACACGTTTTATGGGTAATATCTCAACTGATTGCAAGGCTTCTGGTAAAGGCGCATTGACCCTTCGCTTGAAGTCAGTTTAGTAAAATTTCCTATTTCGCGTGCACACAGAAATTCTGTCAATATGTGTACATTTATTATACATATAGGAATAACAACTTATACGAAATTGTATAAGTCTGAATTAAATATCGCCTGTCAGAGTTATTAAAATAAGTAAAACTAGCTGCTCCCTGCATGGCATAAGCCGGTGTAGCAGAAAACCATGTTGTCACACTGATTTGTTTGTTTTGAATGGTTGTCATAGTGATCGTCTATCTCCGTTCATCATGATTGCCCCTACACTCCGGCCTAGTTGTTTATGACTTTAACTACGTAATAGGCTATACCCTTCACATTGCTAACCTCTCGCTTTTTCATTGCTGCCATGAAAAGAATGAATATGCTCGTCTTTTTTCATTACTTTTGTTTTAACTTACTGCATTTGGATTGGTTGTCATAATGATCGCCTACGTCCAAATGCAAAAAAAATACAGATTAAACCTATTTCTGTAATACTGTACCTATTTATTTGCCACTAATCGAGTTCATTTGACTTTCTGTCCTGTTTACGTCCAAATGCAGCATCACAATCAGCTAAACCGCGAGAGTAAGCGAAATATGTATATAGACTGGGCACTTCACGCTTGGAATACTGGAATTACCAGCACCCCATTGATGCGAGTGAAGCAAAAAAAACTTGAAAATGCATACTTAGTCGGAACATTCGATCTACTAGCAGCCCAGTAAATCAGCTCATCATTGCTGACTGACTTTCACCTACTGCTTGTATTGCACGTATTCTTTCTGACATCTGTCTGAAGTACCATACTCACGATCGCATAGTTCATCGGTGGAACATGATTCTAATGTAAACATGAAAGTAACGCTGTCCTTTGTAAATGTTCTATTGTTTCAGAGGTCGACAACACCGAGGCTGACAACACCGATGATAAAGATAACAGCGGTGATGCTGAAGGCAACGACAGTGATGATGAAGATAACAACGATGATACCAACTCCAAGCAACGACGATGTAGAGCGTTGTCTGATTTGGAGGCTGATCATGAAAGTATATTAAGTTTTAAAGCTGGTGAAGTGATTATTATGCATCACAATGAAAATTACGCCTGGAATGAAGGAATGGTAGAGGGCCAGCCAAATCGTAAAGGATTAGTTCCACTCAATCATGTGGAATTTCTTCCAGATTGAAAGGATATAGTTACAGCTCGTGCATGAAGATGGAAACATTTATGGAAAAGCGAATCATAACATATTCAAGTGGTTTGCATAGTGTCTGAAACACCGTTTCACTCGTAATAATTCAAAGCGTCTTGTGGCCAATTCGTACCAGAACATTACATAACAAACTGGAGCAAGGCCACGTCCTGTGTATTGATTGCACACATAATGCATGCTAGTTTGTATACATAGCCACAGTTTCGGGTACCCTCCTATTAAATTCCATTTACACATCAGGTCATTTCCCCTTCCCTCTTCTCCACCTCCCCAATCCTCTTCCTTGTCATCATTGAATTTCACACGTAATAATAAAGCAAACTGTCCCATGCCGTGTGGTACCAATCCTCGCAAACCACCAAGAATGGTGCAGAAAATCACAGCCCAGTTTGGTATGACACACTGAAATTATGACGGGTGTATCAAAATTTATTATACGTGTAAAGTAATTTATTTTATGGAAATCAATGCTTGTCGTCATTTGATGACTTTCTTCTCCCCCCAACTCTGTCACCATTGTGTACGTCATGATGCAGCACAGCATCTATTGGATTTCTTATAAAATAAATAAAACAAGCGATGAAGGATGATACTGAACCAAGCAGGGCATGTTATGAACTGTGGCCGCGAATGGTGCGGAAATTCGCTGCCGAATTTCGGTACGGCACATTATAGTTATTGAATGTGAAATCATATTGCATGGTGCTATGTTACGACACGCTTTATTTATTATGCGAGAAATTGGTTGGAACAGAGCTTTGACTGCGAATGGAAACATTAACTGGTGTGGGATTCCTGTATATTTCCTATTTCTTAGGTCTGCAGCAAATAAATCCGTTTTTAATGGAGAAAACCAAATTTGTCTCTTTACTGCTATTGAAGTTGTCTCCTCCACTGTATGAATGAATGATGCGGGGCAAAAAGGGGTTAGTTGTTACTTTCTCAACCGCTCACCAGAACACGCCATTGTCGCTTAATTAGCGGATTCGTGCTTTGACTAACACTCACACCGTGGCGACACCAGCCCATAAATCGTTTAACTTTTTTAATTTTCAAATAATAGGCGCCGGCAGTCGTATAAACTCCCCTTGAAAATTAGTGTGTGCTACCTTTGTTTATCGCAAGGCGTATTTGAGTAAACAGAAAACGAACACGATGCCACCTGGTGATGAAATGTTGCTAATTCGGAATTCGACCCACATTTGCGTTCCGAGCGCACGCTCAAGTAAAGTGAAGCGAAGCGAATCGTGTTCGATCCACCAACCGATGCGGATTAGTTTAACTTGGATATGATCCACTTTACCTCGGATGTGTCTACCCCGTTCCCAGCGCATTTAGCATTTAATCCGCATATATGCGGATATATGCGGGTTAAAGATGCGCTGGGAACGGGGTATTAGTTGGCACCATTTGTAAAATCACATGTACAGGGTGGTCCACAAAACATTGACGACCCAACATTTTCTAGTTAGCACCCATCAGATCCAGGAGAGGACAGAAATCTTCCCGTTTCATTAGCTTTAATTTCTGTCCTCTTCTGGTTCTGAGGGGTGCTAAATAGAAAAGTTGGACTTAAGAGAATGTTGGGTCGTCAGTTTTTTGTGGACCACCCTGAATTTTCTAAATGCCAATGAAACACAGAATATGATGGAATCACATTTCAAAATTCAACACGTTTTAAAATGCTTAAAAACAGTTACAAATTTTCATTGTGGGTATTGCAGCCAGTATTTGCTCCGATAGGAGCGTTGTAAAAAACCGGAACCTGTCAAAGTGCAGATGTCGAGCTGAGCTTGGCATTTCTTCCTGTACATTGGGATCAAGATTTTGCTTCATTGTGCCTGGTCTTGTGCGTATGCTTAGTAGCTCTAATACACGGTTGGGTGGCCCCCAGGAGATGTGGGGACCAGACTAGTCAGGAAACAACATCCAATGGGTGCACTTTGTGGGTCGCACGTAACTGTGACTGTTCCTGATGTTGTTAACACGGGGTCCCGAAATCGTGGGAAACGGACAGGTAATGATGCTGATGCCAAAGTGATGGAGGTGGAGATGTTCCGTCGGAAGGCAACAGTTCAGTAGATGGAGAGACTGTTGAAGGGATGAGAGGGAACCTCCAATGGGCGGCCAACAAGTGGTCCATGGAGACTGCCACGTTGGCGCAACGTGAATGGGCACGGGAACCGTGACAAATAGATGGTATCTTCCAGAAGGTGCCAGTAGAGACTATCCGACGGAAATAGTCCAGCAAAGGAAGACTGGGATTGTCGGGACCATGACTGTGGTGTGACGGGTTTAGAGAACAATGGCCGTCCCGTACGGCAGGGCGAAGTTGTGCAATCCTTGGGGGCCGAGAGACCTCGTCATGGTAGATGGTGAACAAACTGAGGCACCCAGAGGTGCCGGCTGCTGTGACCGGCCAGGATGTGTTGAAAGAACGGGCGTTGCGACCAGGCCCGTTCAAGATGGGGGCCTTGCGCCTGAGCATCGTAGCCTCGAGATCTTGGTTCAGAGTCGAGTCCGCAGCAGCAATTACAATCGGAGAATTCTTCCCAATGTAGCAGATATAAAGTTGCCAAGGGCCCAATACTCCAAACTTCAGCTGGAAGTGGGGGTCCAAGTTTGCTTTGGTAGGAGAGCTAAGCGAGCAACCACACGCGGTGGAACCCTAGGAAGAAAGATGAAGCACGGCCCAAATCGGACGCTTTTATAGGAGGCCTGCACTCGCACATGCACAGAAGGCTAAGCTTTGAGACTGGCAGGGAAGCCAACAAGCTTCGCTAGGGGTTGAGCATTCAAAAGAAGGGAAATGAGTAAAAGGCAGGTAATATATTTTTTCGTCGGCATATAGAAATTAGTTTTATGTTTCAAATTCAGTTTTCACTTCCATCCAAAAATACTTCCCTTTAGGCATAGGCTTCCTTTGTCCAAAAGGAGGTTGGTCGAGTGTAACCTCGAGCTAAAATGCACAGAGGATACCAGTAATGTCACACAACTTATATTATTAAGGTGTAATGCTTCATTCATTCTTCCGCACACGGCCATCACATTATCCTTCATGTTTGAACCCCTAACAGCCCCAGAGAAATCTATAAAATAGTGGCTGATGAAGGTGTTCTTATTGCACCAGCGCAATGAGAATCCATATCTCATCTATGCCGCACATGAGGCAAATGCCCAGGAAGATGCCAAAAATCTCAACTCGTGTACTCGCACCGCAGGGGAAGAGATAAGTTCAGGACAATGACATAAGCACGCCCAATAACCTTGCAGATCCATAATGCTATTTTGGTAGGGAAGACAAAGCACGACGAGATAAGACCGAGTCCTTCTCAAACAGAAAAAGGGGCATCCAAGGAGTGGTCCTTCCCTTAGACAACTGCACGGGTGAGGGGAGTTATGTAAATTTCGGGTAGGAGCGTAAAAGCATGAACCGAGCACTGTATTCTTTCTTCACTCATGGGTTCCACCACCGGGCCCATGAATTTTGTACTACACATGACTATTGGATGCGGGGCATAGTCAAGCCGCTGGTTCCTGATACGGAATTCAAACGGGAAAACAACTAGGCGCTGAACTAGTATTAGCAAAACGGATATGTTCATCCTCCCTAGTGAAAGCAGCTAGCTCACTGGCAGGCTGCCGCGGCTAAGGCTACCATAAAAAGTCTTTTGGGTGAGGTGTAACAATGAGGTCTTCCGAAGTGGTTCGTAGGGGCTGGCCATCAAAATAGAAAGCAGAAGTAGGAGGTTCCAGGAAAGGAAAAGGTGACACACTCAAGGATGGAGGTTGTCGAAGGATTAAACAACTATGAGATTACCTTGCAGTGTGTTGCTTCAGATCCTCCACTGCAGGATAAAACGGAGTTAATACCGCTCTTGTAATCCTTGGCGGCAATGGAGAACAGACTTGAGCACTGGAATAGGTGCTCAAGAAAACTAATCAAAGAGGTGACAGAAGGGTCACAAAGGTCTACCTCATTCTCGCTACATCTAGAGAACCATCTGCACCATTAGCCTCATAAACCTTAACAGTATATTACCTGTGGCACTGAAGTGGGTGTGCCATGACTGGAGATGAAAAACTTACTATCTTCAGAGTAGTCTGAACTGAAGAATGGCTTGAGTTCGGGTGAAGCATTGGTCCTCGACTCCTAATGTTGGGTAAGTAGGTCCGGGCGCATGGGTAGGGGATTGGCTCCTATTTGTCAGGTCCAGTAGGTTAATAAATCAGGGTGCCATTACCCAATATGGGGGTATCAGAAGGAACTAGCCTTGGGAGAGCCTGGTCTTGTTTAGAACCTTCTACAGGAGGGTGAACGGGGAAGGCATAGAAGAACATTCCATCCCACGAGATGCTGAGGCCGTCGGTCACCCACGCATGGGTGTCCAGGATCAAGAAGAGAAAATTTGGTAGTTGCCTGTTGCAAATATTTCTACCAATGGCTTCCACCACTTCAGGAAGATTGAACGCCAAAAGTCCGAGAGACAACTGCCACTCTGTGGTCGGGATTTTGTGCATCCTTGACACCTCGTCGGCTAACACATTTAACTACCCCACTATGTGTCCAGCTAACATTATCACATGAAACACCTCGCAAAGGTCAAATAATTCGGATATTTCGTCCATCAGGGTACGGGAGTCGCGCCTACTCTTCGCACATACACCACAGCCGTGGTGTTGTTGGACATGGCAGCAACCGTCTTCACTTTGACAACTGGGGACAAGGTTTGGACAGCGTAGACAATGGCCTGCTGCTCCAGGGTGTTGATTTGGAGGTCCCTTTCCTCCGACGACCAAGTCTCCGAGGGTGCTCGAACATCCAGATGAGCTCGCCATCTAACATCGAGGCATCCATGAAAAGGAGTTCAGGAATGGGGCTGACCATGGAGACCCTCCATCACGTTGCTTTCCTATAGCCAATAGAGAAGGGACTGTCACAGTAGGTTGTACAGGGCAACTTCGTCCTCCGACGAACGCTGAGGAAACCACTCGTCCATCCGGAACCGGTGTACGGGTCTGGTCCTCCAGGCACCCAAACGCAGAAGCATTGTGGAGGAATCCATCTATCTTTTGAACGCTCCTAAGTTCCTAGCGGACGTCGAAACCATTTGGTGAAGACCATTCAACGATGAGACCAAATTCTTCATCGGTTGTGGGGAGGGGCGTATCAGGAAGTTGATTAACTCTAATTCAGCTCCCCCAGTAATATGAAAATTTGTGCCGGGAAGAATCTTGACTTCGCAATGTTAATGTCCAGTTCAGTGCAAAGCGGGAGATGCAAATCTGTAGATCTTGGCGAAGAGTCTGAGGGCAAAGATTGCGAACCAGCCATTCACTTCACACCTGAGTTTTACTTACATTTTAGTGCTTCATTTGACTTGACTCGTTTAACACCCGAGTTTCTTACATTTTAGTGTTTCACTTGACTCATTTAACATCAGTTT